>JAYJMB010034552.1:0-34749 GCA_036873735.1 Pouteria campechiana
GCATGGGTGCGTAGTTGGGATGCATACGCAGTCTGTACGCAAAGAGGATACCCAATCCTCCTAAGAAATTGGGCTCCATAGAGATAACTACTGACAGTCCCATGAATGTTAGATTGCATAGAGTTAAGAAATAGAAGTCCCTTTTGCATAGAGATCCTACATGGCAAAGCGTAGCCGGAAGAATTAGGTATCTGTGTTAGAGTTCTCTAACACCTACTACCTATATGTTTAAAGAAACACTTAGCAACCTGAAAGGCAAATGTTAGATAATCATCAATCAATCTCAAACACATCTTTTGATTCTGTATACTCAACACATCAAATTATCCAAATTTGTTCATCATCAAAACAAGAGTCAAACAATAGGTTTACTTATTAGAGTCTTCTAGAAAGTAAGAAAGAATATCTATCTTTAGTACAAAATTGAGAGAAAAAGTTGCAGTTGATTTTTAATATTAGTGAAATTATTATTTTTCTCTAGTAGAATGAGCTTTAAGCTGAGCCATGTAAATTTTCATTTCTCTAGGTGTGATTAAGTAGATAGTTCTTGTATTCTCAACCCTAATAGCATGCTTAACTACACTAATTGTAGAACTCTTTGCTAATTAGTAGTAGATTAGTATAAATTAAGTAGGCTAATATTTGGGTGAGTCATGAATGCATGGCAAGTTTTTGTTTTTTATAGGCCACGTTTCAAATGTGTGAAAACTTTAAAATATTTTTAATCTCACCAAATATTAGATGAGGACAAACATTTTACTATATTTATGATGTGCTCATTTATT
The DNA here is from genome assembly GCA_036873735.1 of Pouteria campechiana. Classification (NCBI taxonomy): domain Eukaryota; kingdom Viridiplantae; phylum Streptophyta; class Magnoliopsida; order Ericales; family Sapotaceae; genus Pouteria; species Pouteria campechiana. The sequence continues at coordinate 786 of JAYJMB010034552.1, forward strand.
ATTTGAACGTTTATGTTGTTATCCTCATGTAGGGTAACTGGTTTGAGAGAAGGGTAAATTCGACTAATCATAGACAAGAAAGTTTTTTTGTTCAGAGCACTTAAATAAAATGATTTTTAAAGAATGAGATCTTATTAATAACAAGAATACAATATATCTATACTGTTTTAATCCAAATCGATACATATTTTACTTTTTGTGAAGTCTTTTCCTATATAAGTTTTCCTAAATCACTGTAAACAGGTTTGGATTTGTCTAAGAACTAGAATGCTTCTCAATACATTAAATCATAGACATAGCAAGAAAAATAGGAAATCGATTGATGCCTCTTGTTATGCTAAAGACAATAATAAATGTAAATATCCAAGAGTGTAAAGAATAAAAATAAGTGCAAATTTTTAAATTCTTAGGTGGTTGTTTGAAAGACTTGAATGCTTGGAAAAGATGAGCTTTGAAAGTATTTGAACTTGAGGTTTTGAGGTTTCTCACTTAATATAATAAATCATAGTGTACTAAATTAAAATTTTAATTCATCTTTTATTTATAGATTTCAAGAATCTTTAGCCATTGGATAGTAGGTAAAGAGCATGTGATACTCTAACATTAAAAGTCGAGACAATCATTTATGAAAAAAGCAATTCTCAAATCACAAAAACAGTCAAATGTTTTGAGTTCTTTTATAAAATAGTAAATTATTTTGAACCAAAAATTGGAGAGATTTTAGTCTAATTACGAGGTGACAAAACAACAAATTGTTTTTTGAGAGCTCAACTAAAAAATTAGTTGTCTTGGTCATCTAGAAAATGTTTAAGGGTTGTTGGAAAAGAATCAAAGCATTTTTCAAATTCATTGAAATAAGGCTAATTTTGTTAGTAAAAAAATAATAATAGGAAAACTTCCAATAGAGTGATTCTTGGCTAACAAGGAAATTTCCTAAGGCATACTTCCCATAGCTAAATATCTCGTTTCTATAAGATAGGGAGTAAGAACAAGCATTTCTATAAAATGTTTGAATAAATAAAACTAAGCCTAAAATTAATCTTCAAGTTTCTTGCATCTTAGAGTCAGCTTAAAAAAATGTTAGTACTTTGAGTTCTTATACAAGTTTTGTTACTCATTAAAATCAACATATAAATTAAATACATATCGTAACATTGACATTAAACTTGTTTAAATAATAAAAATGATATCAATAAAATAAAATTAATATGATGAAAAAGTAGTGAATAAAAAATAAAATAGATAAGGTTTTCTTAAAAAGGATAAAATTAATGATAAAAATATATAATTGACTATGAAAATGGTAAAATGAAATGGAAATGTATATTAGTATGATGTAAGAGAGATGCAAAGAGTAAAATTTATTAAAGAGGTGTAAAATAGGAAATGATAATATTAGAAAAAATAAATGTTAGTGTTCAATCATAAAGGAAAGAAAGATAAATCTATAATTTTTGAAAATTAGATAATAATTTAAAAATATAATTATCAGAATAGTTAGAGATTACTAAATATTATATCAAATCAAAGGAAGTGAAAAAAGATACATTTACACTTTTTATATTTTTAGAGCTTTTATTCTTTGTTTATCACAAAATCAATAGACCGTCAATGGAAAGTTGATTTTACTTTTTGGGCATTTTTTCCAAATATGCCCATATTATTTTATCAATATTACAAGTATGTCCTTTTATTTAAAAATAGTAAATAAAATCATGTTATTTAACATAAATTGTAAATATGTCCACATTATTAGGATTCCATTCTAATCTGTTAAAACATTTTCAAAATCCTCAAAATGCTTTTTTAAACTATTGCAACTTGGCATTAGTGTGGAGCAAGGTTTTAGGTTTTATGTCATGACCCATCCCCCTTGTTGAAATCCTATCTGGCCCAACCCGCAAGCTAACTCCAGGTGATGCGATCCACTACTCAGGTATTATCCTAGGTCCAACATTCTAAGTCATTTTGTGTTTGCAGGCAACCATACTCAAACCCATAACTCCATAATTTGTTAGTTTGATCAACCATGCTTCTCACTAATTGAGTCACAGAGAGGTGAGTTGATAAAATCAATAAATCTTAAGGTTGCGGATTAGTGTGGTTGTTTGTAGATACGACAATACCTAGGTTGCTTGGAAATCTAAACTTAGGATAATACCGGGTTGCATTATCGGGAGTTAGCCTGGGTTAGGCTTGATAGGGTCGCATTGCCAGGGTAAGCCTATGGCATGGACCAGGGTAATCTTTGCAATGCCGTGCTGGCCTGAAAGATTGGGGGATGGGGATGGGTAGTGACATAAACAAATCTCTTTTCCCACGCGCTTCTATCGTTTATACATCATGGGCACCAACCACAGTGCGTCACTCCCTTCAAACACACGGAAATTGAAACCTCATCTCCACCTTATCACATTATCCTTGACTGTCTGTCCAACCGGTGATCATCATTGTCCACCTGACTAGCTCCGTCCACATAACTTCGGAGCACTCATTCACCGAATTTCTTCATGCGGTGATAAAAAAAAAGCGCAAAAAAAAAAAAAAAAAAAAAAAAAACCTATTACAGCCCAATTTTCTTCTTTTACTTAGCGTGGAATGTAATGGCTCCAAACTAGGTCACCCTAGCACTCCCCAACGGTTTCTATCGATCATTCCAAGCCAAGCCCACAACATCAGAGGATGTCTCAGTGTCATCAAGCTGTGAAATAAATCCTACAAAGTGAGGATCATAAGCAACATCGACAGGGTAAAGACTGCTAACTGGGAGAAAAGGAGATCCCATGCTAACGGCAATTGGGCAGAGATGGATCACATGTAGAAGTAGTGTCTAATGGGTTCACCAGAGTTAGGGAAGAAGGGAGTCTCATAGCTGACATGGAGAAGGTTCGGCAGTTGCGGGATTGTTGCAGATTTGGTAGGACCAGAGATGGTGGATGGTTCCTGGCCATGGGGAGAATGTTTGGATAACTTTTGCTGGCTGGATCTAATGACAGATCTGTGGTCATCGATCATCCTTCCGCAATCGGCGATCTTTATTTTGTTCCCCAGCATCTTATGGCGAACTTGGAGACTCGTGTGGCACTCAGTGGCCGAGGGTTGGACTGGCGACTGGCAGCTTCTAGTTGGATCCGATTGGAAATCTGATGGTGTTCGATGGTGGTTCATAGGTGGCTGCGATGATGGCAAGGGTTTCAAGTGAGAAAGAAGATAATTGCATTTTAGAAATTCGAAAGTTATTTTAATGGTTTGGAATGGAACCCTAATTTATAAGTTATGCTAAATAAACTAAATTTATTTACTATTTAAAAAAAACCAAGAAAATAATATAATTATATTTACAAAAAAATCTAATTTTCTTTCTTTTCTACATTATCCAAATAACCAACTACATCTGTTAAAATTCGACATTAATTTGAAAGAGTAGATGCGTATCACACTAGTTACCAGACCAATGGGACATACTACTTTGGATTATTTACGTATGCAACATTTAAGAGGGTATCTTATTAGGTTCCATGTGTATTTTGTTCAGGCGAAATAGATAGGCTGTCCTATTGTTCTCCTTGTTAGGCTGTACGTTTTTCGAAGATGACCCTCATGTTGTGTCACCAATTCAGCGCAAGAAAGTTCTGGCACCGAATCTTCCGCGTCCAAAAAGCAATTGATGTTGAATGCATCCGCTGTTTCTAGTTCCACTTGGCGGACGTGAGACAGACCACATGGATAGGTATTGCTTTGTGTGTCATTCAACAAAATGCATCTCCGTAGGAGGTGGTGGACTCCCACTAATGACAATCAGGAAGTATGGTAATTGCTCAGACACCTTATATGTTCTTCTTCTTTTTATGTTTTGGATTTTATTCCTTTTAGCCAAATGGGGAGTGGTCATCCCCCGCCTCATCCCCAGCATTGGCCAAAGTCGTCTAAGAGCAAGTTACCTTAAAAGGACTAGTAGTGTCAGCGTGCAATAGGTGTCATTAATAGGCCAAAATGAATAGTTATTCAGATTTCTCCAAGCCTTTATAATTCAGGTGTCTACTAAGCATATAACTAATTTAGGACTCATGCAGCTTATGACAACCTTGCACATTAAACCTTTTAATGCTCTCATCAAAAGGATTCACATGTAGAGTAACAATCGACCTTCTCATGCTCTCACCAAAAAGTTAATTTTATAGCTGATGAAAAATTATTTGAAATTTCTTGATAATCAAGTTGAGATTGTTGAAGATTTATAAGAAAAAACTATATATAAAAATGAAGAGAACTTTATTATTGTGAACAAGGACACTTTACAATTATTGGAAATTACCAATATTGATGTACAAGAAAGCAAAATAATGGATAAATTTGTAAAATCTTGATGATGATAAATTAATTTGTTTGTTTTTACAAATATCATCCTTATGAAATTGAAGGAAAAATCACGACTGATTAATTTATCGTTCAAATTCAAAAAAACTCAGTTTTAAGGAAAAAGAGGGTTCAAGTCCTTAATTCTTTGGGTTACTAGATTTAATGTAATAAAAATACTAAATTATTGGAGCCATTTTTTAAATGTTTTTAATTTTATTTTTATGGATGATGTCTCTATCATTGGGAAATTTCCTTCTCCTCATTAAAATTAAAAGCTACTTTGTTTTTTTATTTTTTTTCTCTTCTTCCTATAATGGAATGCAACAATACACTAATATACTAGCTAAATTTACAAAAAATTCCTAGTAATATATTTTAGTAATTTTTCATTAATCAATTAACTAAAGTCTAAATTTTTTTATACTTTTGTACTATATCATTTTTAAATTTTTATTATTTAATTTAAAAAATCTTATATTAAAAATTTCTCATGTTATTTTACTAGTTATTTCATTTGGAGAATCTTAAATTAAGTTTTTTTTCTTATTTTCTACTTTTTCAATTTAGAGAATCTTAAATTGCATATTTGACATTTAATATTTTACTATTCATTTTAAAAGAAACATGTCAAGAAGAATTGTAAAATCTTTGCATTTACCATGAAGTAACTATAATATAAAATTATTTGTTATAATTTTTTATTTAACTAATTGGTTCTTTATTAATACAACTTATTACTATATTTATTTTATGAAAATATATTATAAAAATATTTTTATATTCTGTAATATCTTAGGATTTGAGGTAATGAATATTTTTATTATGGAATAATGATGCTATTTTTCTATTATGAGAATTATTTAATGGTGCTATTGCTTTGTCTTAAGGATTGTTGGGAAATCATGTCAAATTGATACTCAATTGATATAGATAAAATAAATCAACTTGCTACCAAATTGTTAAGTGAAACATGAGTTATATATTGTTGAATTTTTGTGCATTGATCGGTGACAAATTACTATTTAATTTTAGCATGATCATAAGTGATTAGCATGATATTTAAATATAGTGATTAATTATGTAAATTAAAAAATTTAATGTGATTTTTGGAATTTTTATTTTTCTAGAGCAGCTTTAGTATTTTGACCATAACTTCTTCTAAACTTAGAATTGAGTAATTTTTTGCATTATTCAGATAATGTCAAGGACTACAACTTTCATGTTGACCATAATTCATAATTATACTTATATTTTGAGTCGTGGGTCCCACAAAGTGACACTACTTAGATTAAAGATGGTTATAGTATTTTGGCTATAACTTTTCTATGAAAAATTGAAATTTAGTAATTTTTGATTTATTGGAAAATTCATAACAAAGGCTATAACTTTTGTGCTTACCACTTTTAATGATTAAACCCCCATATGTGCCAAATATTTGAGACAAGTGACATTTGTTACAATGACATGTGTGTTTAGTTAAAATTTGATTTTTATAAAAATCTTGAATGTTAATTGATGATCAAATTGCTGCCCAATTTCAGTGTGATTAAAAGTGTTTATATAGCTATTGAATGTGATGATTTAATTGTATAAAAAATTATATGATAATGGGATGTGATTAGAGGTGGAGAATTAAGAAGATGATTGCCTAAAATTTTAATATTAATATGAGAATGAGTTTAGATGTGAATTTGGAACTTGAGCAAATTAAATGAGGAGATTTGAATAAAATAAAAGTTTTGTTAGTAAGTTTGACCCTTTGATCTTATTACTATCATTTTTATGAATAATGTATTTAAATTTTGGAAAGACTGAATGTAAAATCATTATGTGTTGAAGAACAAGGTGTTTAATGGTGAGATTTAAAATTATGCTTTTGATATATTTTGCTATCCAATATTGGGCTTAAATTAATCATCTTATAATGTAAGACTCATCCCACGGCTTAGATTGAGGAAATAGGATAGACATATGAGTGTATGAAAGAAAATAAGAAAATGAATTAGTTGAAAAAATTCACCTATTCGGTGAATAATATGTGAGAACCCTAATTGCTCTCCCATAAAACTCACACTTCCTTTTCCCCTTTTACCCTCCTTTCTCAACGAAAATAGCTTACTTTCTTCCTCCATCTCAACGTGAATTCATTCCCTAAATTTTACAATAAAAATTTCTTTCAATCAATTCTAAAAGGTAGCAAGGTTGTAGCAAGATTTTCATCAAGTATTCATCAAAAGCAAGTGAAAAAAAATTGGTTGGAAGTGGACAACAATATTGCTGATTTTTTCAAGTCAAAAAGGTGAGTTTAATTCCATTGTTTTGATTTATTTTGAAATTATAAATCATGATTAATAAAGGCTATAGATGTGGGAGAATTTGATTAGAAAATTATGCGATTTAGTTATGAAATTCGTATGTAATATTGGACCCTAGAAAAAGGGTATGAATTGAGTTATTTTGGGTATGATTTTCATATAAAATTAAAGGGGATTAATACTATAATGAAAAACCCTAACTATTTTTATGAAATATGTGATAACTAGAGTTGTTTACCTAATTAAATATGTGGTGAATGTAATTCATGAATTTAATAATGATTTATATGTTGTATATGATAAGATTAATATAAATTTATGTTGGCATAAAAGATTAAATTGAAAATGATGAAGTTAAGAGTTGTTTACTTTATGGAGATTATGTGGAACATGTTATGAATGATTATTGATAATTAATGTGTTTAATTTTGCCAATAATGAAGTAGAATCATATGAAAACTTGACTAGGATGAATCAGGTATGAGAATTTATTAATGGGGAGTCAGTTATGCAAAAATTAGGGGTTGTTTTGCAAATGCATGAAATTACAAAGTTGCAAATTGAGAAACATGAGAAATCAAATGATTATTATCTAGAAAGATAATGTATAAAGTGTAGAAATATTGAATTGGTGAATGGGAATGGAAAACCCTAGAATTGAACTTGGTTAAGGTGGTGATAATGAAAGGGATATTAATTTGAATAATTGTAACATGTAAATAATTTAATATTTCATGATGAATGTACGATTTGAGACTTGATTGAAAGAGTGGATTATTTTGGTTGCTTGGCATAGAAGGAAGAAATCCAAATTTGTGAAGAATTGAGGTAAGTAGGTATTTTCCAAATTCGTGCATGATTGGACATGATATTGTATACTAGCATACAGGTACTAAATTTTATCGATATTTGGTTTAAATGTTGTATAATTAAAATTATGAAACCATTTTATGTTTGGATTTGATCACATGCATACTATATCATGATTTGAAGTTTTATTGTAATATATTGTGATTCAATTTTTGGGCATTTGACATCAGTTGAATATGGTATTGGCATGCATGTGGTTGAGTAACATGGGTAGATATATAATATATGCCTGTGTAGCTATGGTGTTGCATGTATGGTATATGGTGTTGCTTGTGTGGCTATGGTGTTGCCAGTATGGTGTATGATATTGCCTATGTGACTATGGTATTGCCTGTGTGGTTGATTGGTTACCTGTGTGACATATGGAACCTGTGTAGTTAGATGTTGACCTTGATAGCTAATGATAATCATATATTGAGATTGGCATGGTATGATACTTAAGTGATGCTGAATTATAGTTGTGAGTCTAATACACTTGAATTCCTTAGTAGATGTGGTTAGTATTGGTGAACCTATTGTGATCCTTATGAAACGATGAGGGCGAGGCACTCTTGGGACATTACGCAGGTGGTGAAGTCTTGGCACTGCAGGAGGTGGACTTAGCAGGCTTCTGAGGATATAGGGATGGACCATCTGCACATTGAAGAGGGAGAGAGTGATTTCTTTGTCTTTAATAAATCCTAGTAATGATGCATTGATAAAGTATGTGTCTTGATGAAGATATCATAATGATATTGTTGTATATGAGTCTTGGTTATGAGTATGACTCAATAGTAACGATATATTTGGAGAGTATGTCTAATTGTGTAAGTTAGGTTCTAGAAACAAAGACATGCATATTGTGAACATGGGTACATGTTGTATCGTCATAACATTTAACATACCATAGATTTATACGTTGCTTGGATTGAGTATATATATTTGAGTATACTCTTTTCTTTGACTATTTACTTATAGTTTTCCGTTTTGCCTACTTATTGAGTTTGTCTGGACTCATGCCATTTTATTGTTATTTTTAGTTGACAGGCCAGACAATGGAGCCTAACTGGGGGTTGGCACTCGTGACTGAGAGTAGGGGATAACCTCCAAGATGTACAAATGAATTAGAGTTTAGAACTCATATGTAGATATCACATCTAATGTATATAAATTTGTAATTAGAAATATTTCAATTCTTAAGGTATATTGGGTATGTATGATATAGTTATATTAACATGTCATTATATGGATTATATATATATTTCTTATAGGTCTGGTTGTGCTTTGCCATTACAAAGCAGCTTACCTTATGATTCTGGGCAGTGTAGGTGTTTGTTGTGTTAATTGTGATAGTGATGCGATGTGAGAATGAAATATAAAATGTTATACTGGTGCAGAAACCCTTATCTTTCACGGGATAAAAAATAGTGAAAACACATAGGCCCCTAGGTGGGCTGTTAAATATTCCTGAAAGATTAATATTGTAATTTAATAAAAGATAGACTTAAATATTTAATATTTTAAAATATAGCTTTAAAGTATAACACCCCAACCAAAGATCTTGACTCAACCATTGTTAATGGGTGGAAAAATAAGGTGGATAAGGTTGTTTAGATTTTCTTATCATCAACCCTAATTAACCCAATCTATAAATGAGATTGACTTTAACCCCATATTCCCTCCAATCCAGTTTTTAAATCAGAGAGGTTGGTCAAGTTGGATTAATTGAACCTAACTCAAGTTGCAGTATTACTTGCAACAGCCTAAAATCTTCCATGCTTTACCTGGTGTTCATATCCTTCAGGCTAACTGCATTTAGGTCCATCAGTAGTTTAGTCGCATGAATGGAATGCCATAGAAAATAAAGTAACTTTTCTACTGATGATGTAGCTAGACGCAACAGATTAAACTTTTTGAAATACAAATAATTTAATAAACCATCGAAAGTAAATTTTAATGTTAATTTTCGTGAAGGTTTTCATTTCCAGTCGTGGAAACTACGATTTTTAAAAGCGACAAATCTGAAAATCTATGTAATACCTCTTTTTGTTGTAAAGTGAATTCTTTTATAAAATGCTTTTTTTTTTTTTTTTTGCAGGCTTTCGAGAGTTTGCTTTCGGTATGCAACTTGATTTAGGTTCAACCCAAAGCTAACCTAAATAATATGAATTTTAAGTAGTTTGAGTTGATATTTTAATTAGGAATTCAGGTTGAATCCAAATCACATTGCAATACTGTTTGATTTTGGTTAAAGGATTGCAATATTGTTTGGTTTTGGTTAAAGGAAACTCAAATGGAATAACCTCGATATTTGAACCAAATTATCCTAATCTCAACAACTTTTATATCTACCAAATTATCTTAGAAAGTAAATACACTACTATAGAGTAGATGTACCACTTTTATATTTCATTCTTTGATTTAGATAATGTAACAATATCTACAATGATATAATTTATCTATATAATTTATTAATTTGAATCGTTAACCCAAATTATCAATCTGAACTGTCAATAGATTTCTAACTAGAATCCAATCCAAAGTTTATAAATTTTGTTTGGTTTGGATCAAGGTTGTAGAAAACAATTTATGGCTTAATTTTGATTAAATTTTTATAATATAAATAAGGATTGGGTTAATCTCAACCTAAACCCGAACGACCCCAACATGGGGCTCTCCTAATTGCTTTGTACATTTAAGGTGAATCTTCCGGTGAATTGAAGAATAGTCTTGTAAATTCAAAAGCTATTAACAAAGCAACCTAGCAACTTACTATTTTTTCCATTTTTGTCCCATCAAATGATTGACTAAGACAAGTGATCCATGTACCGGAGAGAGTGGGCAATTCCTCCCTTGCCGCTTGAAATTTTAAAAATTCTTTTAAAGTGTTTATGATTTTTAAACTCTATACAAAATTGCTTACGTCCTTCCCTCAAACAAGAGATTTTGGGGGCCAAACATAAAATAGTTATAAATAAAAATTTACTAAAAAAATATGATCATGGAAAGATTTTATATCCATAGTCATAAATGAACAATCATGATCACATTAAAGATTATTAGATAAGTTATAATATATATTATTGAATGTGTAGTGTAACATAATTATATATAATAACAGTATGTAAATAAAATATTACTAGAATCAACACTTAATGAGTAAAGTTTAAAAAATTAAAAGAAAAGTGTTTAAGTGGTTTAAAGCTCTATGAGTAAAAAGCGGAAGAGAAAGGAAGTGAGAATTAAAAAAAGAAAGAAAGAGAGACTAGAGGTAAATAAGGATATTTATTTAAATTTTTTCACATTAAATTTTTTTGTTCTCATATTCCTATATTAGTCAAGTTACGAATCCTTGCATTGTATATTTTCTATAAAAAATTCTTTTTATTTAATTTAGGAAACTTTAGATTAAAATTTTCATTATTTCTTATTATTTAATTTACAGAATCCTAAGTAAAATTTTTATTATCATATTATTCTATTATTCAATTTAGATAATCTAACATTAACCTTTTATTTTTATTTCTTCCTATTATTCAAATTAGGAAACCTTAGATTGTATTTTACTTTTCAATTCCTTCATTATTAAATTTAGGATAACTTAAATCAACTTTCTTTTTCTCGTTATTATTTATCATTCAATACAGCATGCCTTAGATTTATATTTACTATTTAATTCTCTTTTTATTCAATTTAAGAAACCTTACATTATTTTTTGTTTTCAGTATCTTTTGATTTTTTATTTTAACAATTAAAATTTTATTTATTTTGTTCAATTTTACCTATTTCAGTTTTCCTTTACTAAGCTCATGATACTTTACAATTAATTTAAAACTTTTGTAATTAATACGTGCACAAGTAATAATTTTGTAAACTTGAAAGGGATCTTAATGCTCATGTGTATGGCTAGTTGAGCTAAAAATGGTTTTCATTTATACATTAATTTATTTGTTGGTAAAATTGAAATTAATTTTCCAATTTCTACCAAAACTATAGAAGGGATACTTAGTTTGATGAAAAAGTGAAAAATTGGTTAGAAAAAGTGAAAAATTGATTCCATAACCAAACGGGAGATCATTAGATCAGTGTTTGCTTAGCTACAAATGAAGAACACTTTCTTTTCTTTAGAAAAAGATTTATGCTATAATGGGTGTAATAAAAAAATACCTTTAAATATTTAATATTTCAAAACATAGTTTTAAATTATAAATTTTGTCAGCCCCTACCAAGAAGATTCTTGCTTTGCCTCTAGACTAAGATGACACTAAAATAAACTTTTTTTTTTTTTTTTGTGAATTTCCTGTACCTGTTGTTATACAACCCTAGCACTTGGATAGTGGCCACATTACAGCTAGTTAGAATGATATTCTCATTAGAGTCTAGCCACTCATGGCAGGCACTAGTATCTTATCTTAGGTAGGGGCCAGTTATAAAGCAAAAAACGATGCAGTGATGGTAGGAAAGACCTTATCCAAATCCCCCGATAAAGCACGCCCAACTTGACCGGGGCTTCGTTTTCTTCCTAATGTTGTTGGAAAACACATCTTACAAGAGCAATAGAGTTCAAATTTCATGGTTTTTTGTGCTCCTACAGAAATATTACTATGAAATTTGGATCTTATACTCAACAGTAAAGTGTCGGCAAGTTGGCAGCCAAAGCCGATCCATCTACAAGCTAGGCTGAAGTAGACTGGCCTTAAAGACATGATTTTAGAATCAAAGACTGCCTGATGATCCTACCCAGCATTATGAACCAAATAAACCCTAATTTATGGGCAAAGGAATGATAGACTGGACTGGACTGTTATAATCAAATTCTGACCCAAGCGATCAAAATTATACTTTTTCTAAAACAAATTTCTTCTTTTCTCTTTAAGGATCCTCGTAAGAAAACTTTTTGTCAACAAAATTTTCTTGAAAATTTCATTTATCTGTAGTGTTTGCAATGAAAACCTCTGGTGGATGTACATCTAATTCTTAAAAGTTTGGAATTCTGGAAAATTTGGTGCAGGTCAGTTTGTATGCTAGTAAATTCTTAAGTGTTTGACAAAATCCCTCATCTAATGCAAATAACTACGCCAGAAATTTTGAAACCCGAAGTAGTGCTCCAATCCATTCTTTGACATGAAACGAATGGTAAATTTTGAAAGAAAAATTCAAGTACCTCCATTGATTATGCAGACTTTCCTTGGACCTCCATTGATTATGCAGACTTTCCTTGGCTTAATTAAGTAGTTGGTGAAAATAAGGTTCAGCAAGGTCCAAGCACCCTCATAATCTTCTTACTTTGTCCTGAACTCAGGAGGCATTTATTCCAAAATTTTCCCTCTCCAACAACCCACTATCTCACTAACATTTACATCCTTAATAGTAACATCCCCACCACAACCTTGTCAACGTCTCAACCTGGCCATCCACCACATTTGCCACTACCTTCTGTTATTTGCGGACCATGTGTCCATGTTGTAGAAGAAATCCAATTGGGTCTTTGATTGCATAGTTGAACAAGTGATTGGATAAGTCTCATTTATAGTAGAACTAATTTATGCAAAGAAGCTCCCTTTCTATGTATTCTATATGGTTATTTCTAAGTAATCCACCAGTCCTAATCCCTTGGTATTGGTATTTAGAACATGTAAACAGGTAGATCCATAGAGCAAGAGAAAGGCTTGTAAATTGAATCAATTAGATCTTGGTAATCTCATGTTTCTACTAAATAAGGTATGTTGATTATCTTTAATTATCTATGTAATTATCAACAATGGTATCAGAGTTTTTTTTTATTTGCTTTCACCTAAAAATAATACACAAAGATTTCTTATTTCTTTGGGGTTTGGGATTAATAATTTTTTATATCCTAATAAAGGTAAGTTTATGATGTGACTTGAAAATGTAGAAAATAATAGATATTTATTTATTTATTACTTCTAATATTAAGATTAAAAGTGATAGGATTTAGCATGATATGTTCATATCATTTTTTTCAATGTAGAAAAATAATAGAATTAGTTAAACCCTAAAAATTCTCAAAAATCCCAAAATTATTTCCCCAAATATAAAAAGCAGAAAATTAGAATAAAAAGGGAAGAGTACAACAGCTAGAAGTCACTGGATCCATCCACTAGAAATATGCGCAAATGAATGTATACAAAACCTCGCCTTTACATGTGTGGGCTGGCTTCCCCCAGGCCCAACACAATTTAATTGAAACTGGCTAGACCAAATAGAGCCGAACGCCCAGTAATGATGCAAGCCAATGGACAGGCAAGAGCCTAGAACTGTTTAAGCCTTGGGTAGAAGCTCAACATGGGCTCAGAACCAACCAACCAAGTAGAAACCTCCGCCACCACGCCCCCGGAAGTCCAAATGAACATGGCCTAAGCTACCAATGATGGACCAGCCATGTCGATGATGGTGGCAATGCACGAGTTTGGCTAATCGTGCAGACGGTTGGGATTGATTTGGTTATATTTGGGTCCTTAGAACTCGTATTTTGATAATTAGATAGTCATTTTCTATATTTTAAGAGTTTCACTCCATATCACTTTAAATATGTTTTTCTAGTGTATTGTCTTGGTTTATCATTTTATTTCTGCAACACTTGAAAATTAACTTATTGGAACCTAACTTTCTCACTCATATCTTTGGTCATTATTAAAACTTTAACCAATGCATTACGTTTATCATTTTATTTATGCAACACTTGAAAATTAACTTATTAGAACCTAACTTTCTCACTCATATCTTTGCTCATCATTAAAACTTTAACCAATGCATTACATTCATCATCAAAATCAAGCTAAGAGGTTAGACTCAACATTCTCTCCATTTTTAATGATGACCAAACAACTGAGTGATACCTTTCGAAGGAAATAAATTCTAAGTGCTAGAGGTGCTCCCCCTAAATGTATCCATTCACTCCCCCTAACTAATTGCAAAATATGCTTTTTTCTTGCCTTTGTTGTCATAATTAAAAAAGTACAAAGGAAAGAAAATGCACAGAAAAATAAAAATGAATGCACATATACAAGTTGTAAAATAAATTTCATTATATTGATAAAAAAAAGTGAATTGCAGAGTTTAAAGGAATACAATTACAATTAAAGGAGTCAGAAAGTGTAGAAAGAATATAAAGAAAAGGGGTGTAGAGCAACATTGGTTGAAGGTTTTGGCTCAGGTATCTTGGAGTAGGTGAGGGGAAAGAAGTCTTTAGTGTTGGGGATTTGGGTAAAAGGTTTAAGTTTGGAAGTTCTTGGTTTCTTGGAGACAGTTATCTTGAATCCAAGCTTCTAATGTGGGCTAGGCATTGAAGGTTGAGGTCGAATTGGAATGACAATTGGTGGGTTAGGGGTGGAAGGGATGATTCTAATTCTAGCCCTAGAGGTTGGGTCTTGGAGTTCTGGGAAAGGTAAGGAAAGGTAAGAAGAACCTTGGTTCAAATTGCCTTTCCTAAGCAATTCATTTGCTTCATTATATATCCGAGCATTGGCCATGATCCTACCTTGATATTCATCAAAGATAGGAAAGATAGGTTCTTGGTTGGAGGGGGAAGGTTGTGGTTTAGTGGCAGGCCTAGGTACGGTTTTAGAGGAGGAGAAGACTGAGATTTAGGCAGATGGTTTGGAGGATGCAGGTTTTATGGTAAGCTTAGGTGTTGGTTTGGTCTTGGGTTTAGGCTGAAGTTTAGGTGGATGGTCAGGTTTAGGAGATTGTGGGGTAGGTTGGGGTGGTTGTTTTAGAGGATATAAGAATGATCCTATTGGAGTAGGATAGGTTGGTGATGTATAGATATGTGAGTGGAAGGTTTTGGCTTTAGGTGGGTCCCTTGCAGATCTAAAGTGATGAAGTTCTTCAAAGGTGAGGTAAATCTACTCAAATGGCTTAGTTTGTTGGAGTAGGGTGGTGAGAAGTGGTGAGGATTTGGGTTTTGGTGTGTGTTGGCTATGAAGGTTGATACTTAAGTTTCAATCTTGGGAAGAGGCTTGGGTTTGTAGATGTTGGGTGTGTGAGGTGGGTTAGGTAAGAGGACAACCTTGTCAAGATATTTTGGGTCCTCCAATTCTGAGAATGGCATAGTGGCTAGAAAAATGTTATTTTTGGCTTAGTTGTATTTGACCCTACTGTTAATTTTTATTCTCTAATGGAATTCTACATAGGTTATCTTGATGGTTTGGGAATTTTAGGGATGAGGTTTGGATTATTGGCTATTAGGATGGTTTCTTTTGGAGGACTTGGAGGTGTCGGAGGTGTTTTGGGATGGTGGAGTTTTGATAAACCAAGTTGGGATATCTTGGGAATCCCAGGAGTCTAACGAGGAAAGGTGGATGGAGGGGCCAAAAGGGAAATGTGATTTAATGAGGTGAGAAACCTCAGGATGCTTACATTTAGGTTTTGAGGGTTAGATGGCATCAGTTTGTGACTGAGTAGGATGGTTTTCTAGGTTTGGTTGTGAGGTCTAGTTTTGGGGTTCTTGAGGTTGTTGTTAAGAGGACTAGTTTTAGGGTCCTTCAAGTTGTTAAGGTTTAGGGATTCTTGAGGTTGTGGTTGAGAGGGATGGTTTTTAGGTTTTTCAAGTTGTTGAGTGGGCTAGTTTTGGGATTCTTCATGTTAGGTTTGAGAGGTCTAGGTATGTTCTTGAGGTTTGATGGGGGAAGCGGTTTTGTATGTTTGGTTATAAGGATAGGATTGAGTAGATGAGGAATGTGTGGAGTGGGCTATTCTAGCTTAGGTTTTAGCATAATCAAATTGAAAGATTAGCATATCCAACTTGAGATTCACTGTCTCTTCTATTCTCTCTACCCTATGGTTTAGGAGGGATAGGTTGGCTGTGACTTGAGTTTCTAAATTTTCTACCCTAGTCTCTAAGTTGGCCCTCCTAGAGGAAATGTGTTCTGAGTGTGTGGAAAATTGGTTTGAAAGGAAAGACCTAAGTGATTGAAGGTGGGGGAATGATGGATTGGGTTTAATGGTTGGGTTAGCTAACTTTGGTTTGTGGGGATGGTTGAGATTGAGGTTGGGTTGGTCTAGGTTGGCTAGGTGATAGAGTTGCTGCTGCACTTGTAGTCTCTTCTATCTTCTTCCTCTTCTCTTTCTTTTAGTTTTTTCTCTTCTACTTCTACTTCTCTTCCTTCTATTATTTTCACTTGTTCTAAATTCTTGGGTTTTTTATAGGTCCATCCATCATTAGTTTCTTTGAATCCCATTCTCTTTATTGTTATTTTCCCAAGCTTGTTAGATGACTTCACCAACTCCCCATTTTCATCCTTCAAGTTTATTCATGCATTGTTCAAGAATCTAGAGAACACAATTTCACATGGAAGTGGAAATCTATAGTTTGCACTTTCTTTTGGTGCCTTAGAGCCAATAATATTTTTGCATCCTTCTTAGGAATTTGATCCAAAATTCCTATCTTCAGTTGGATGTTGTTAAAGATTGAATTGTGGGCTATCTTCAAATTAATATCTAGGTGGCCAGCAAGGAAGTAGTTCTCATTCTCCTCAATTGCTACCCCAGCCAAGTTTGAAAAAAATTCAAACTTTCTCCTTGGTCATTTAATGCCTCCTTCTTCTATCTTTGGCAACTTGAATTTTTCTTTGTATCTATTAGGGCCTAAATCAATTTCAACTTTCCCAATCCATGTCTTCTTCATGCTTGTGTTGTAATTACTTATCAAAACTTGCACAAACTTAGAATAGCATAAATCTTGGTAGCTTAGAAATTCTTCCAATCCTTTAAATTTCAACCATTTACTTACCTCCAGATTCAAATAATCTTTTCCTTCTCTGAATACCTTGAAATCAAATATTCTACCCTTCATGATTCTTTTCCCACAAAATACTTTTCAAATTTTTTGAAAGCAGAGACCTCGTTGTTGAAATATACCTTTAACATATAGTTTTTGGTTCTCTCTTTCTTATTATGGATTTCCTCATCTATATTTCCCTTCCTCTTCCTTCCTCTTCTAGATTCTACTGAGGTCAAGCCCACTGATTTGCTTGCTCCTTTTATTCTTGCCATCTCGGCAGTAGGGTTTTGAGAGATTGAAAGAAAATGAAAAGGGGTTTGGATTTAGTAGTTTTAGGTTTTGGGAATGAAGGTTTTTGTAGGGCTTTAGAGGATATAGCTCTTTCTAAAAATAGAAATGAACAAAAAAGAGAACTTTTGAACAGTTAAAAGAAAAATTTTGGGCACAAGTTGAAACATCTTGCTCATGCTAGAACTTTTAGAGTTTTGAAAGAAGGTTCTAGAGTTCTGAAAATGTTATCTGTCATTCTAAATACAATAAGTTCCGAATTTTAGAGTTCTAAAATAGTCCTTGCCTAAGCTAAGATTTTCAAAGTTTTGAAATCATATTTTTAGAGTTCTAAAATAGCTTCTATACACTTAAGTTAATTTTAAAGTTCTTAAACTTCCTTTGAATTTTTTTTTAAATTCTATTAATGCATAGAGGACATGAAAAAATGTGACAAAAATATGTTCTGAGTTTTGGAATGCCTTTAAACTAACCTCTAAAAATTCCATGTACAATGTGATATAGAAATTATACTTTCAAACAACATAAACATGTAGATCAAAGAAAATATGCTTGAAAGCAAGTGAAATTTACAACATTTTCACACATTCACTCTTCATATGATATGTAGTTCAAGTACATGGATCTAAAATGCCTAACTCCCTTCTTATTTTACAAAATTTATCATATGGGAGTGATTTAGTAAAAATATCTAATAACTAAACCTCAGTTGGTGCATATTACAAGCAGATATTATGGTTTTGCACATGAACCCTAATAAAATGATGCCCAACCTTTATATATTTGGTTCTTGAATTTAGTACAGGATTCTTGACATCTAATGAGAGCGTCCATATATTTCAAACTAAAATCTCCCAATTGCTATGTCATCCAGAGAATCTATGCACAACAACTATCTGCAGCTATATACTCAGCTTTAGCAGTTGACAATGTAATAG
Source organism: Pouteria campechiana (assembly GCA_036873735.1). Taxonomy (NCBI): domain Eukaryota; kingdom Viridiplantae; phylum Streptophyta; class Magnoliopsida; order Ericales; family Sapotaceae; genus Pouteria; species Pouteria campechiana. The sequence goes on from JAYJMB010034552.1 coordinate 19,280, forward strand.
ATGTTTATTTCATCGAAAACCATGATATGATCATACTTCTAAGAAACTAATATGTCCTTGAGGTAGTCTTTCTATCTACCTTGACCTACAATTGCCTTTTTCTTCTTTTTATTCCTTTTGTTACTTTTGTTGTTGTTGTTGTTCCTTCTATTGAAGTAGGAGTTGTATTTTTTTTTCTGCTACTCTCCTTGCTTCTTGTTTGGGTCAGGGCAATCATATCGCATGTGCTCTGGTTTGCTATATTTGTAGCAGATAGGAATCTACTTCTCTTTATCCTTGTTCTTATGATTAATGGAACTGCTTCCAATCTTCTTCTTTCTCAACATAGTTTTAAATTTTTGGGTTATCATTGCAATGTCTTCATCTTCTTCTCCACTTGTGGATAATTCTTCTTGAGAGTCTTCATTGTTTGAGTTTGCTCTCAATGCTATGGCTCTCTTCCCTTTTGATTCTTCTAGAACCTTTTGCTTTATTAGGACTTCATGGGTCATGAAGGAACTCATGAGTTCCTCCACTATCATCTTATCTAGTTCCTTTGCTTCTTGGATCACTATCACCTTAGGCATATAATGCCTAGGCAGAGATTGTAGAATCTTTTTCATGAGTTTGTGTTCCTTGTACTTTTCTCCATGCTTCTTTAGCCCATTTATGATTTTTCGAAATCCGCCAAAATTTCAAAAACAATATCTGACCCCTTCATAATGAAGGACTTGTATTCCTACAACAGAAGCTTAATCTTTGTTTATTTTACTTGGTTATTATCTTCATGTGCCACTCGTAATTTGTCCCAAATTTCCTTAGTAGAATCATAGGAGGAAATCTTTTCAAATTCAAATTGGCCAAGAGCACATTAGAGGCAATTCTTTGCCTTAGCATTACGTGTTACTGCCAAAATTTCCTCAACCATATGTGTATCTTCTGTGTTAAGGACCATTTCTTCATTTATGATTATAAGCCACATTTGGTAATCTATGACTATCATAAAATTTTGCATTCGCATCTTCCAGTAGTTGTAGTTGGATCCACCAAAGAATGGAGTTTTGGATGTAGACTATCCCTTTGCAAATTTGTTGTGGAAATAACTAGCCATTATGAGATCACTTTACAAGTTAGATATAATGGTAATCAAGAGTAACAACCGAAGCCTACTTTGAAACCAATTGTTAGTCCCTTTTAGAAAGTAGCTCGAGAGAGGTGGGGAGGAGTGGATAGCCAAATTAAACAAGTTGTGCTTGTAAAGAAATGAAAATGATACTAACCATAAAAGATAAGTATTTTTATAGTGGTTCGACCTAACCAAGGATCCTACTCCACTCTCTGAAATAGATTCCTTTATTGTCATAGGTTCCACTAACACTAATCAATACACAAGTTGGTTTTCATAGAGCTCACCAACAAACTCCTACAATCTCAGGAAGCCTTTCCTCGTTGCTGAATTTTAACCAATAATATTACAAGCCCCTAGCTTGCAAAAACAATGAGACAATAACTAATGGGTACAAATGAAGTGCCTCTTACTTAGGCAGTTGTGTACAAAATTAAAGAACAGATAAATAACAGATATGATAATACAAATAGTGAGTTCAGACTCCTGAAAGTGTGGTATTGATGATACGTTGATCCTTGAATGAGTGTAGCATAGTTGGAATTTGAAACATTTTGGTTGGAATAAAACTTAAATGCTTTGTAAATGCTTATTAATGCTCTCTTAAATTACTCAACTAACTTCTTCTAGTGATTTGATCTTCTATTTATATCCTTTCGAAGATAATGTAGCTGTTGCTTGCATTTTTGGTAATTTTTTACCATATTTTGATGACTTGTAGTTTACTCAATTTAAAGGTTACCAATAAGACCTTTTGAACTCTAAAAATTACTTTTAGAACTCTAAAAGTCAAGTGAGGGTGTTAGTTACCATCACACATTTAATTTTAGACTTCTAGATGCAATTTATTTCCTCTAAAGGCAATTTTAAAGACTGATTCAGAACTCTAAAGGTCAAGTTGCTTCCTCTGAAGCTTCCTTTGAAGGCTGACATACCCAACTACCACTAATGACTTATCTTTCAGACTTTTATGGCTTAATTATTTCCTTTGATGGATCCTCTGAAATTAGTCTTAAGTTTGAAATCATTTCCTAATTGCATTTTAGACCTCAAAAATTGGGATTTCTTCCTCTAAAAGAACTTCTGAAATGAATTTTAATCTGACTTATTTTCAAATGATGCTTGAAGCCTCTAAAGTACCCTCTAAATCTTGACTCCATTTTGAACTTGACTTAAGAGTAACTTACATAACTCTCAAGTTTGGAATTCTTTTCTAAATGTGCCTCTGAAAATTTTTAGACTTCATTTTTAGACTTCTTGTAACTTTTAAATGGTCCTCTAAAATTTCTAGACTTTTTCAAAACCTCTGAAATAGCTTCTGAAATGCTTGAACTTGATTTCAAAGTCTTCTTTAAGCTTCTAAGTTTTCCTCTAAATTGTAGCAATTAACTTTCTACTATAATTATGTCACACCCCACCTAGAGGCATATGCGTTTTCATATTACCTTGTAATTTTCCCATTTTTAAGGAAAATATTCTTTTAGAAGACCAACAGAGTCTACCCTGAATAATAAGGATTTATACCTTTGTATGTAATAATTATAAAACAAAGCCATAAATCACTAAACTAGCCCAACTTATACATAGTTGTCTAAAACTGTAGTCGCTCCGTGATGGCAAAAGACAAAACTGGAATATACTAATTCATTCACAATACCATATATATTTTCCACTATGACATGCCAATATATTTCATTATACATCATTCAAAATCTATTAATTACAAATATATATATATATATACATATGAGATTCCAATTCCATTTTCTTACATCAACATGAATAAATCTTGCCCATGAGCACCAACTCTCAGTTGGGCTCCATCACTTAACCTGCCTGCTAAAAAAATAGAATAAGAAGGCATGAGTCCGGGCAAATTTAGTAAGTAGGTTGAATAGAAAACAATAGTAAAATAATAGCATGTTCATAATCAGAACATGAATAAATACATCCTAATGCAATCCTGAGAATATACTCATGAGGCTCAAGTCCTCGTTATTCCAATGTATATTTTATACCATTCTATCATATTGCATATCACAAATCGAACATAGTATATCACTTTTGCATAACTCTGATACTTCATACAATAAAGTGCCATGTAGGCACTTCATATCATAACTGTGTCATTCGGGCACAACATATATCATAACTATGTCATACTAGCATAAAACAATCCATGCAAATGTTATATTAAAAGAAACTCAGTTACCATATCTATGCATACCATTATGGAATTTTCCCGTTCCGTCAACATATACAATTACATAATATGGTAAACAACCTACTCTTGGGATATTCATAATCCCCATTCATACACTCTTGGGCCATGGAAAATCAAAGGCGGCCATCTGGACGCAGCCGATCAACTGTCTGACAAGCTGATGAAACCGGCGGAGGAGCAACGGCGGCAGCAACATGGAGCGGATAAATGTAGACAGCAAAATGACCCCCTGTTCCATGGCAGCCACGAACAGGGTGTCCGGTGAAAGTGCCGACAGCGACGTCAGCATCGAATAGTGTTGTCGGTGGAAGCGTCGGCAGCAGCGTGACCTACGAGCGTCGGTAGCGTGGCAGTCGATCGATAGCAGCGACGTCTGGCCGCTAATAGCGATGCAAACGAAGGAGTTCGACATGAAGCGAATCCCTCTGGCTAGCAGTGGTGGTCGTGCGACGCGGGAGGGGATCTTAAAAGCGTCGGCGCAACGCAAGGATCCTGATGAACGAAGCCGATCTGGCATTCAGTTGCTGGCTGGCGAAACTGAATGGCTACCTTGCGGCCAAAATGGAAGGTCAGTCTGGCACCGACAACCCCCCTTTAGCCACCAACTTTGATATTCAGTGCGGTAAAATTGGATCCAGCCGTTCGGCCGGATTTGATCGACCGTCCGACTAGCGAATACCGCAGGTAGAGATGGGCAGCGGCGATGATGACATCTTGCATGGAGAACATCGGCAGTAGACAGCTGCCCTGTTCCGTGGCAGCCACAAACAGGGCATCCAATGGTGGACCCGACGATGGCCTAAGGTGGGTAATGCAGTCCGGCCCCCACCGGCCACAATGACGACAACAAGCAATGAGTTCCCGCTCGGCAGCAGATGGACGGCACCAGTAGTAAGGAAGAAAGCTAAAAATGCCGCCCTACTCTCTGCATCCCGGTGCCAGCAAAGGTGGACCGCACAAACCCTGATTGATGAAATGGCGAAAGATGATGCCAGTGCAGGGAGCAACAGCGCCTTGCTGCCATCGGCAGCGGCAACTCACGACAATGGCGTATGGCCACATAGCGGCCACGTCAGGCAGCTGGTCCATCACGTAGCGAACGAAACTGTGAGTAAGGAGTCGGCCAGAGACGATGCATTGGCAGCAAGGCCATTCCGGCGTGGCGCGCAGGTCAGATGAGCGGGCTAGAGGCATCGACGGAATCAACGTTGCCATCGACGTGCCACGGAAGCGGGCACCACTTCACGCATGACCAACGCCAGAGTGCCGAGGAGCCAACCGGGAGCGCCAGCACGGCGCGAAGTTGCTGCTGCCGTCGACGTGCTGTGGACACGGGCACCACTTCACGCATGACCAACACCAGCGTGCCAAGGAGCCAACCGGGAGCACCAGCATGCTGCGCGTCTAGCAATGAGCATGCAAATGAAAAATCAGCAATGCACATGGGAAGAAAAAAGAAAATTAATTGGCAAATAATTAATATTGTTGCAAATAATCCATGTGAAAAATAATATATATTAAAATATATAGATGGGAGTATTTTTAAAAGTTAATTGCATGGTACCTATGATAGGCATGCACGCGATTAACCCTATTTGTGGCAATCTATTTTGCTAAGGTAATTTAAATGGTTAATTTAGAAAGATATTTTGATGTAGGAGGAAAAGCCATCCTACAAGAATTCCCAAAATGCCCCATGGTGGAACTGGAATTCTTGAAATGCCCCACTGGTGAAGTTGGGCATATTTTCCAAAGGAATTCCCAAAATGCCCCATGGTGGAGCTGGAATTCCCGAAATGCCCCCACTAGTGAAGCTGGGCATATTTTCCAAAGGGATTCCCGAACTACCCCCATGGTGGAGCTGGAATTCCCGAAATGCCCCTACTGGTGAAGCTGGGTATGTTTTCCAAAGGGATTCCCGAAATACCCCCATGGTGGAGCTAGAATTCCCGAAATGCCCCCGCTGTGAAGCTGGGCATGTTTTCCAAAGGAATTCCCAAAATGCCTCCATAGTGGAGCTGGAATTTCTGAAATGCCCCCACTGGTGAAGCTGGGCATATTTCCAAGAGTTCACCAAAATGCCCCCATGGTGGAACTAAAATTCCTAAACTACCCTCAGAGGACCTAGAGCCTATGAATACCCCCTCCCTCTTCATGGAGAGGGGGATTTTTTTTTAAGAGGAAAGAGAACCTTTGAGAGGAGAGTTCTCTTGAAGCTTGGAGGAGGAGTTCAAAGGATCTTCAAGAGGCAGGTGCCTCACTTGGCACCAGTGGCCTTTGGCCACTGGTAATCTCTTTAGTGCTTGAGGGCACTTTGCCATGGCCCCACCATGGTACATGCATGGGCCCCATCCATGCTATGGTAATGGTGGGCCCCATATGGCCAATGGACAACAAGATAATATTGATTTAGACATTCTAAATACATTAAAACCTGTTTGAATCCTGATTAAACCACGTAATTACCTCATAAATTAGAAAATTAATGACATCATTTAAGAATTATCATTAACACTAATCACTATCATTAGTGATAATCGTGATTAGGCTTAAGTAACTCAAAGTGTAATTAGGCTTAATTCATGTAGTCTGGATCTTCGATCTCTCACAGTATAAATGGTAGAGATCACCCGCTTATAGTTTTTCATGGGATATTAGAAAACACCACCCATCAACTCATTCAAGAGCCTAAGTTTAGGACCGAGTCATTGAGTCGTGACTCACCGAGTCAAACCTTAGCAACCATCACTCACCAACTCATTCTAAAGTCTAAGTTTAGGATCGAGTCATTGAGTCATGACTCATTGAGTCAAACCTTAGCAACCACCACTCATCAACTCATTCAAAAGCCTAAGTTTAGGACCGAGTCACTGAGTCGTGACTTACCGAGTCAAACCTTAGCAACCACTACTCACCAACTCACTCAAAAGCCTGAGTCTAGGACCGAGTCACTGAGACGTGACTCACCCGGTCATGAAGTCATGACTCACTGAGTCAAACCTTAGCATATACCATTCATCAAAACAACCAAACCCAGTCGACCTGGATCACTCTTCCTAAGATTCTCATGGGTAATTGAAAGAGCCGAGCTAAACCCAGTTAACCTGGCCCACTCTTTCTAAGCTTCTCATGGGCAATAAGAGAAGGCTTAACCAAACCTAGGTTACTTGTTTTCTTCTGATTTCTTTCAGGTCTAAACACAATAGAGATCACCTAGTCCTGAGTCCTTCCGGCATATGCCAATTGGGTCACAAAACATTTACTATCTTTATGGTTTCTTACAGTTTAAACAATAAAAATCACCCGGTCTTGATTCCACCTGAGACAAACCAATCGAACCAAAGCACTCATCTTCTAGGTTGACCCAGTGTCTAGTAACCTAGTCTAGAACCGTGTCATCCCATCCGCCCATTGACTTGAGGTGATCTCTTAAATATTAAGTCACCGCAACGTGCTCGACGATCCCAAAGACAACACGCATCTATTTTGAGAGAGAGAGTGTGTGTTTTTACTTTGGCTTTCTAAGATGCATTGTACTTTTCCTTTTAATCAAGGGTTGTCTCTATTGTAGAGATGTAGTTAGGACCACTTGTGGTTTGGGATGTGAACATACAATTTTCTGATGTACACGACAAGTGTAATCAATTGAGGAAAATCAATAATAATGGAAATTATTTGATTCATTCCAAAGGCGACCATTCTTGTAATGTTGTTTCATTTACTTATTTCTTCCTCATTTTGTCCCTAATACAAAATGGTGAACCCGACGTGAAACATCCCACCCTTCATCTTTAAGGAAAAGTAACATTTGTGCATCTTAGAAATTTTATTCAAAACTGACTAAGCTCTCTTATTGTTCTTTGCAGATCTTCAGTCATTTCTATAACTCACCCTCGTTCTTCTCTCATAATCAATCCTATGACAAGCTCACTCACTTTCGGATTTCTACTAGGCAGCGGCTTCCCCGTCAACACCCCGCACAACTTTGATAGAAGTGTTCCTCACTCCTTCATTAGGGTGCCCGGTGCCTACTATCTATAAGAGGGATGTGACTCTGGTCTTCCCCTCACCCAGAGCTATGCCGACAACTTCCAGAGTGATTCCGATGACATTGGACATCACCTTCTCGGCTCCAAAAGTGACTTCTACTGGCTCAACTTCCAACAATGAGGTTGAGAAGAAGCACAAGAAGAATAGGAGGCAGAGGAGAAAAGTTGTTTCCCCTCATGTTCCTAGGATCGTTGGAGATGAGTTTGTCTGCAGTACCACTCTAAACTCCCCAAAGACTGGGGGTGCCCAGACCTCCACTTTCCCAAAGTAGAAGAATGCTGTAGCTATTGGCCTCCCTTCTGCAATCAAGGGGAGACAGACACGAGCTCCCTTTAATCCCAAACCTACTAGCCCCTTTGGAAGGAATGAGCAGAGCAAAGCTTCCAAAGGTTATGTTCAACCTGCCAATGGAACTAGAAGATGGACGACAAAGAAAGGAAAGCCCAAGAAGAGGTTGACCCATAGGTTGACCATTCAGGAAAAGGAGGGATGGAAGTTGTCATCCAAGAAGCACACTGCAATAGTGAGAAAACCATCTCCATCCTAGGATAAATGCTGGGAAAGCAATATGTTCTCTACTTTGGCCAGCCTCTCTTGTTCTCAAAGAAAGAGAATTGATAGAACGGGCACCTTACAGATGTTAAGGAAGGCATCAAAGGCAGAAAAGAGAGGAAGAAGGGCCAATTCTGGCAGCCTAAGGGAAAAGGACTAGAAGAGGAGAAAAGTGCAGCCTGTTAGTGTTTGCACCACTTTGGTCGATAGGAGTTTGTCACCAACATCGCCTAGCCCACCTCGTCAAGGAGTCATCATGAGGTCAATGGCTAGATCCATGGTGCCTCCCCTAATATTTCACTCTACGTTAGAAGATTCTGGATGGGAAGAGCAAGTGTCTACATCTCCCTGCCAATTAATGCACAGACATCAACTCATCCCAATGGTCACATCCTACATGGCTGAGGGAAGTACAGCTCCCACTTCCATGGAAGAGATAATGCGACAATTGGAACTGCTTGAGACTAAAAATCAGCAGTTAAGAGAGGCATATGTATAGCAGAACGTCGGCCAAACTTCCAACCCTAGCCAACTATCCAATGCTGCACGCCTTCTCAATCTTCCCTCCATGGGAATGATTACACCGCTAGGGCCATTTGTATTTAACCCACCAAGAGGGGATCCCCTAGGACCAGATGCCTCACCCCTCGCCTCTCCAGTTACTTCACCCCGGCGATCGCCTAATATTAATGTTGGTGCACAGCCATTTGGCGCGAATATTCCGCCACAACCGTTTGGTGTAAATGCACACGCACAACCATATCAGGTGAATGCGGATCCCATGGCGCACTTTAACAAGATGATGAACGATTGGATGGCCCAACGGCAAATAAACTTGCCTTCTCAAGTGCCAAGCATTTATCATTGGCCGTATCCGCTAGAAATCGAGAACGAACCCTTCCCACTAGGCTTCCAAATGATAGACTTTCATACATTCGATGGAACAAATGATCCCTAACATCATCTCACCCTTTTCAATCTCAAGATGGGGAACTATGTTGTCTACCATAATCTTTGCTTGAGATTATTTGGGTCATCGCTCAAGGGGCTGCATTCTAGTGGTATTTAACGCTTCCAGCAGGGTCAGTCAAGACTTGGAATGACATGTAGAACCTATTTCTAGCAAGGTTTTTTGTCACTAAAAGAGATGTGACATTAGCTGACCTCTCCTTAATGAGGTAAAGGGATGATGAATCGGTAGAGGAATTCATTTCTCACTGGCAGAAAGAAGCTAGCAAATGCGAAGCAATTTTAATGGAGGAGCAAAGAGTTCACTTATGCCGCAATGGCATTAAGATTGACCTCGCGATCCTGGTGAATAAGCAGATCGCCACCTTTCGAGAGCTGGCTAATGAGGCAAGCTGGAAGGAATGCCTCCTTTCCCTCTCGAGGAAAGGAAAAGTTTTGGACGATAAGCAAAAAGAAAATGTTGCCTTCCAATCCAAGAAGAACAAATATGAAAGAAGCAAGTAGAACACCTCTGTCAACACCACTGAGGAGAAAACTAGTGGTAATGATAGACAGTCAAAGAAAAGGGAGATACCATAGCTAAAATACTAGTACTCTGATGAAGAAGTAGTACCTATCCTATTGAGGCTCATTCAATCAGGCAATATAAGGTTACCAGAACCCCTGTTCCTAGCAGAGGTAGATCAGGTGAACCACCCCCTATATTTCCATTACCATCGGGATATCAATCACCCAACAGATAAATGCAAGACAGTGAGGAGAATTATTAACCATTGCATGAAGAGTGGGATAATTACACTGAAGAAGGATGCACAGGTAGCATCCCACAACATATTAGTAAAAGAAATTCCTGATTTAGCAGTGCTAAAATAGAAATCCGATCATCTATTCTCAAAAGCCTTTAGCCAAGAGGCGCGGGAGAGAGTCATGGTTGATGACGAAATTTGGGATCTTGTCTGTCCAAAAGATGTCCCAGAAGTCTCGTCAGTAGGATATAAGGGACGAAAGCATTAGATCAAATATGCAAAATAGAAAGAAATGGAAGAGCATCTGAAGGACTTATTTCCATATCCTAAAAGGGTACACTGCTGGCCGTCATGGTTCCAGCCTTACATTATTGGGGATTATCTCCAGCCTGAGAGGCTTAAACCATTCTACAGGAGTATAGTGGGGAAAAAGAAGGAAAAAGCAAGCCTTGCTTAGGGTTGTCCAGAGCTATATACCTGGGGGCCATCGTCGTCGTCTTCATCAGTTGTGGACGAAGTATGGACGACGTTTTGGGATAATTTGCCACACTCAGAAACTAGGGGTGTCCCAGGCTCTAAGGGGGATAGTACATTCGAACATCCAATGGTGGCACCTTGTTATCATGTTGGCGGAGGAGAAGCCTCCACTAGCCAACCAAATAAGAAGCGAGAACGCTCTCGTAGAAGGCGCGATTGCCAGAGAAAGCACCGACACCAAGGTTTCACCATGTTCAATGTTGATGACTCACCAGTCATGCACCTTCTCTGCTATGCTAACGAGTGCTGCAGAGAAAATCCAGACCTTACCAAGATGTATCAAAATTTTCAAAACTCACTTTCCTTAGAGGTGAAGAAGAACTGGTTCCAAACTCAGGCAATTCAAGGCATCAAAGATTGGGTTCCCTTACAAGATATGTTTCTGCTATGCTTCCTTTCTAAAAGGAAGGAAGGAATCAGGAATTATCTGGTTAATTGGGACCAACATTATGGTGAGAACATGGCTAATTATGTTCACAAATGGAGGGATGCTGCTTAGAGCGACCAACAATCGCTTGATCGCCTGAAGGCAGAAGAGATCCATCTTTGCCTAGCAAAAAGGGCCTATTTCTACTATCAAATGCCATCTAACTTCATAGAGGCAGTTGATCAAGCCAAAAAAAAGAAAATGAGAGCAGTGGATGACCAACCAAAGGAACAAGTGTTCATTGAATCGCACGTTGCAAGGGTCCTTGAATACTTGCACTATATGAGGGCCCTTATTTTAATGGCCATACCAGAAACTAAGCAAATCTGTTACTTAGGATGACCCATGATGAAGTTATTCAAAGAAAGCTGCAAGGCCGCGATCGGACATTTATTCTAGTATCAAGCCCTAGTGTGAATGATGTCGCAAAATAAGGCATATGCAATCAGGAGCTTTCCCTTTTCATTGGCTGGTAACAGCAATGCACTAAAATGGATCGCAACATTGCCAGCCGAATCATTCAGGTCTTGGGAGGTGTTGTCTAAAGCATTCGCACACAGATTCCATGACTACACCTCTCAGTTCTCTAAAGCACAAGTGCGGGGAATCTACCCTCTAGAAGGGGAACATCTCTATGATTTTGCCTTGAGATGGTGCAACATTCACCTTTATTGCCCCGTACTGCGAGAAGAAAGACACATAATATGGGAATGTATTGTCGCATTAGGGAAAGCCTTCCCATTACCCAAAGAAACGCCTACTTCATTTCCCGGACTGCTCAAGCTACTAATCCAGGAATCATCAGAACCAATGGAGGTAAATTACAATAAATGATGGACTTCATGCCAAATGAAGAGAGTGCTCCACAAAAAGCATCTGAGTCACCGGAAGCAATGGCCATATTGCAATCTGGGAAGACCACAACTCAGGACAAAGGAAAGGCGCCAATGTAAGAGGAGCAAGTGCCTGGAATTCCTTGTCCCCCTGTTGAAGAAAGGCAAGCTCCAAAACTAATAAATAAGCCAGATTATGATGTTGTGGCTCACTTGCATAGAATTCCAGCGAGACTGAGCATATATGATGCACTTCAGCTCTCTATAGAGTCTTGGGAAGCGCTCATAAATGCGTTGCTAGATGAGTCCATCAAGGATCGATACCTGGTAGAGGTTGCTAATACGGTTGAATGTGACCAAACCATCACTTTTACAGATGATGACTTGTTGCTGGGAAGTACAGAGCATAATCGTCCATTGTTTGTAAGTGCGATCTATCAGGGGAGAGGATTACCACATTATGCTGGATCTAGGATCTGCGGTAAATATTCTGCCATTAAAAGTATTGAAGCGTATTGACATGTGCCCATCCATTCTCAGAAGCAGCACTCTCATGATTCAAGGCTTTAATCAAGAGAGTCAGAGGACCATGGGGACTATCACCTTGAGTCTTGATATTCAAGGATTCGTCATGAAAGTTGATTGTCATGTCATTAATGCAACAACTTCTTACAATTTGCTACTCGAGAGGCCATGGTTGCATCAATACCAAGTTGTGGCGTCCACAGTGCACCAATGCTTTAAGTTTTACTAGGATGGCATAATGAGGCATGTCTCAGCTGATGTAAAATCATTCACGATTTCAGAGGCATTCTTCTCAGAGGCCCAATACTATGAGCTGACACCGAATGAACTGGAGCAGCACAAAGAATTGGTCAAGCCAACAATAGACAGAAGGCAGCAACCATTCACTGCTAGAAGATAAGGGTCAACATCACAAAGACCCTCATCATGGGCCGAGCCTCAACAGGTGGTCTCATCCCCAATGATTCCGCCACAAATATTTCACTTTTCGAAATTGTGACAGGCATTTCACAAGAAGATAAGATGAAACTTATGAAAGAATTGGAAGTGCTCCACATAGAGGACGACGATGAAGAAAAATTGTCAGTTCAGCATCCACAATCATTGCGGCACTAGATCACTCCTGCTCCTATACCAACTCTGCCAAGTCAGAATATATTCAACTAGAAGCTAGTTGCAAATTCCCCAAGTCCACCATCTTTTGCCTTTCAGGCTGGGATGTCGATGCTAAAATTGCTTGGAAGAGGACGTGGAGGGCGATTGGCTAGGCCATCAATAGGCTAGGGGCAAGCCATACCTCCGCCAGCTGGATTTTATGAAGATCAAGTCACAAATTCTTTGCAAGCTTATATGTCACCGCATTCAGCACCAGTTAAAAACACCCAATTTCAGATCAACAACCTAGCTCAAAGAGGACAATGACTGTTCCTCCCACATCGTCACTTGTAGTGCCAAGTTACTCTCAAGTGATCTCAAGACTAACACAACCTTTGCATTTTGAGATCAACGCCGGAAACACTAGTCAGGCAAATCAAGAGGCATTCTCCAATCTTAGCATCAAAAGTAGTAAATGGGAGATTGGAGGAGGAAAATTGTAATCTATGTTGGTCGAATATAATTGGCTGCTGACCCGATTGGCTGAGTCAGAAATCATTCAGGGTAAAGAACTTGAACCGCAATCCCAAGCGAAAAGGGGAAGATTAGTATTTAAAGAGATGGGGTTGCCTTATGGACAATGTCGTACTTTATCTTCTAACCAAGAAGCACTTGTCTACTGTGAATGTCCAAAAATTCAGCAAGGGATGCAGAAGGATGATCGACCTCCTCGGTATTTATCCTGATGAACCCTATATGTCGGTGACCGATCCGCTCATCCCGATCCCAATCAAGGAAAAATTAAAAGGTCTTCGATATCCAGGGGATCAGACAGGCCTTGGGGTGGATGATAATATTGACGTGGACAGTGATGAGGAGTACACCTCGGATTGCTCCTGTGTGAGTATCAGGTCGACTATCGGTCCCATTACGTGGGACTGCCAGTCAACTCCTACTAAGTCCAAGATGTCAAAAACGTTGTCTCCCCCAATAATAATTGCACATTATTACATGGTTTCCTCCTCTCACCATACATCCATAGAAGAGGAAGAATCTGAATCCGATGACAAAGAATCACAAAGAAACTCGGAGGGACCTGGTGATATAGATGACAGAGAATTTGTTGATGACCAATCAATTCCCAAATCAGAGTTAGAAATGGCAAGTGAGACTCATCAGTCTGATCACGAGCCAGACCCTAACCATTTAAAAGAAGAAGAAGATGATGACTTTGATTCTTCCTTAGAGGAAATAACCAGTGGCGCAACTCTACCGGGGTTAGAAGATGGTGGACAACCGACAATCGATGAGCTTGAAGTGTTCAACTTGGGTACGGACGAAGACAAACAGCCTACCTTTATCTCTAAATCTCTACCAGAACATGAAAAACAACTGCTAATGAGTCTCCTCAGGGAATTCAAAGATGTCTTTGCATGGACATACACAGAAATGCCCGGATTAGATCCGGATATTGCTATGCATTCTCTATATATCTCACCAAGCAAACGGCCAGTAAAGCAAGCGCTGAGAAAGTTTAGACCTGAATTGGAGCAATAGATTATTAATGAGGTCAATAAATTACGGGAAGCCAACTTCATCCGAGAAATCAAGTTCTCGAGATGGCTTTCTAGTGTTGTCCTGGTGAAGAAAAAGAATGGGCAAATACGAATTTGTGTCGATTTTCGCAATCTCAATGAAGCTTGTCCGAAAGATGAGTTCCCACTGCCACATATGGAACTCCTTATCGACAGCACGTCACTTTATGACACATTCTTGTTCATGGACGGTTACTCTGGTTACAACCAGATTAAGATGGCGCCAACAGATGAGGCTTCTACAGCATTCCGCACTCCAATGGGCGTCTTTTGCTACAAAGTTATGCCGTTTAGACTAAAGAATGCAAGGGCGACTTACCAAAGGGCTATGCAAGTTATTTTTCACGACATGCTTCATAAACATGTTGAATGCTATGTCGATGACCTGGTGGTGAGATCCAATGGCTATGATCAGCACCATCTAGATTTATGCACAGTCTTTGTACAATTCAGGAAAAACAAGCTATGCATGAACCCACTCAAATGTGCATTTGGAGTTGGGTCAAGAAATTTCTTGGGACTTATTTTTTGTCACTAAGGAATCGAGGTGGACCCACAAAAAGCAAAGGCCATTAGAAACATGCCTCCCCCAAGGAACATAGATGAACTAAGGAGCTTGCAAGGAAAGTTATCTTATATCAGGAGGTTTGTGGCCAACTTAGCAGGAAGGTGTCAACCATTTCACCATCTACTAAAGAAGGATGTAGACTTTGTTTGGGACGAAGCTTGCCAAAAAGCCTTCGATACCATCAGAGAATTACTCCGCAATCTACCAGTTTTGGCCGCACCAACTAAGGGTAAACTGCTTATCTTGTACATTTCCACGAGCGAGCAATCGCTGGGGGCATTACTCACACAAGAAAATCAATACGGAAAAGAGCAAGCGTTGTATTACCTCAGCCGTTGGTTGATCAATGCAGAGTGCAATTATTCTTCGATCGAAAAACATGTCTTGCCTTAGTGTTCGTAGCCCAAAAGTTAAGGCATTATTTCCTCGCTTGTTAGATCCGATTAATTTCTAAAGCAGATCCACTCAAGTTCTTGATCACCCATCCCATGTTATCAGGACGGCTAGCCAAGTGGTCATTACTGCTGTCAGAATTTGATATTACATTTATCCTGCAAAAAGTGGTGAAAGGACAAGTTCTAGCCGACTTCCTGGCAGCTCATCCAGTCGATGAAGAGGTCGTGGTGCAAGAGGACCTGCCAGATGAAGAAGTGTTCGTTGCACAAGTTAACACTCCCTGGAAGATGTACTTCGATGGTGCTACCAAAGTTGTCGGTGCTGGCATTGGAATCATCTTCATCTCACC
>JAYJMB010034563.1:8827-30083 GCA_036873735.1 Pouteria campechiana
AGTGAAAATTCTAACCGTGAGAAATTGACTCTATCGCTCTCTTTGGCAGCTTAGAAAGTAAAGGATGATAATATTCCATTACATTATATTAGTTAGTTCTAACTGTAAGGTCAAGTGATAGAGAGGTATGTTCTACCTTATGGCCAATTCCACATTCTCTCCTTTCGTGTTTCTTACAAGATGTTTGCCTTTTAAAACTACAGATAAAATCTCCATCAACTTTGACTCATGGGTTAGCTCCCAAAATTCCTCGATGACACAAACTATCCCTTTGTCAACTTCCATTGCACCTTATTTATAATTTAAATAATGCATCAGGTTGTGTAGCAAGGTGGCAGACTATATATAGCTTCCTCAAGCAAGGTGGCGGACTATGTAGCTTAGAAAATGGCATAGGTATCATCTGATTACTAGTGCCCAAGATCAAAAGTTAACAAAGGAAATTTGTTTTCTTAAACGTAAAGGGAAAACTTATAGTAAAAAATAAGGAGCTGGTTTTCCTGCAAGTAAGTGATCTCCATGTGAAAGTGTTTAAATTCAACAATAACTAGTTGGAGCCAAAGAATGTTCTTACCTGCGTCTAGTTACCGAGAGCACACAAGAAAGCAGAAAGCAGTGGCAACTACCACCTCGTTTCAGCCATAGACGGTCATCCCTGGTTAGTCTCAATACCCTTCTTTCATACGTAGTGAGTAGTCCCGTAGATACTTGGTCCCAGCTTTGCTTTGTTACTCATCTTGTAAGTTATATCTTTAAAAGTCAGGTAGGTTTAGATATTATTTAAAAGAGAAGTGCTTTTGTTCCATGGACCAGAAATAGTGGCAGTCGGTTGGAAAAAAGAGCCTTAACCCGCAAAGTCCTCTGCGACGACAAACAAAAAGGACACTGCAGAATATGCCCTTCAAAGAGGGCCATTCACATTCCAGGAAGCGAAAGAAATTCTGAACTGCACTGAGGTTAGCTCACACCAGATGCCAGATAGGTTTGCTTTCCAACAGACTTCCAGGAGATCCATACCGTCCATCAGCTGCAATGACCGGCAATAACCATTGATCCCAGGTCTTGATCATTCAAAATTCAGGCTTGCCACAGAGTAGGGAAACATCTCTAGACAACACCTACTGTTAGTTTTGCACAGGGCCCAACATGGTTTTTATATGCAATAGAATCTACCATCTTGTGCGCAGCATCAAGGTTAAAAAAGCGATGAAAAGGGCTTAAGAACGGTATTCAAAACTCAGGTAGGCCAGACCAAGTGAATTAAGATGCTTTTTTAGCTACTTGTAGGTGGCCAACCTAAGCCTGAATCAGCCTGAATTTTAGGATAAATAAAAAATGAGGCATGTATGTTGATGATCTTTTGCATTCTCGTTAGTTTATCCTTAGTGAAAGTAACCGGACACAGGCCTCAGGCAAGCTAACTTTCCCTGGTAACCATGGGATAAAGGAAACTAAGCAAATGAAGGCATACCACAGACTTAGTCATGCAAAAAAATCAATTTCTTTTGCTTTAGTTCGTCTATTAATGTACCCAAATTCAGGCATACTTCCAATGCAAGGAGGTGTGACCTATCACCCCCCACAAATTCATGGCAATTCCCATCAACTTCAATCATACTACACCCTGGACTCTTCCTACTACCAATCGCCTTCATCTCCCTCTTAATCCTCTCTACATCATCCAACCTTCCAACATCACTATACAAACTCAACAAAGCCATGTAAACAGCTCCATTGCAGGGCTCCTTCTTAATCAGCCATCTTGCGGCCAATTCACCTACCTCAATATTCTTATGAACACGACTGGCATTCAGAAGAGCACCCCAGATGGCTGCATTGGCCTCCATTGGCATCCTTGTTATAAACTCAACTGCTTCACTTATCAATCCAGCTCGACCAACGAGGTCAACAACACAACCGAAGTGTTCAATTGTGGGTTCAATCCCATATTTGACCGTCATGCACTCAAAATACCTTAATCCATCTTTCACCAACCCGGAATGGGTGCATGCAGAGAGAACTGCAACAAATGTGACAACATTAGGCTTAATTTCCAATCCAACCATCTCTTCAAACAGTTCAATTGACCTCTCACCAAATCCATGCACAGCTAACCCAGTGATCATGGCCGTCCATTCACCTACATACTTCTCATTTGCTCCTCTGAAGACAGATAATGCATTTTCCAAGCTCCCACACTTGCAATACATATCTATGAGAGCAGTGGTAATTCTCGTATCCAACTCATCCCCTCGGGTCTTATGGATATAGGAATGGATCCATCTACCACATTCCAAGGCACCCAAACTCGAACATGCGCATAGAACACTCATGAGAGTGGAATCATTAGGCTCTAGTCTCGCAATCTGCAAGCCATTGAACAAATGCAGGGCTTCCTTAAACTTACCTCTCCCGACAAAGCCAGCAATCATGGCACTAAAAGAAACCACACTTCTCTCAGGCATTTCATTAAACAGGCTCCATGCCAATTCAATTGACCCAAATCCACCACAACAAGAAACCATAGTAGTCCACGTAGCAACATCCCTTTCAACCATTCCATCGAAAATATGACGAGCAGCATCGATATTGGCGTTCGATCCATAGAGATGAATCAAAGAATTCTGTATAAACAGATCCGCGTCAAACCCATGTTTGATCACACTGCAATGGACCTCTTCGCCCTTGCGCAGGGCCCGGAGAGCAGAGCAGGCCTTGAACAAGAAAGGGAAGGTGTAGCTATCAGGTGGGGCACCTTGCCTTTGCATGTGGTTGTAGAGGTGGATGGCTCGGATGGGATTTGGGCTGGAAGCGTAGGCTCTAATCATGGTGTTGTAGATGTATGTAGATGGGGTTTGGATGCGGTCAAAGATAAGACGGGCGTAGTTGAGCGTGGAGGGGTTGGAGATGGCGAATGTGGTCATGATTTTGCGTAGATAAAAGTCATTTTGGAGGTGTCCCATGACAACGAGGTGGGCTTGCAGTTGCTTAGCTTCTTGCATGTTTTCGACCGTTATCTTGGAAGGGAACGGCAGGTCGGTTTTAATTTTAAAAAACAGTTAATCTGTGGCAATGAGCCGTAAATTAAGAGTTGGGATTTTCTCTGGAATTGTGCTGACAGGATTCACCCCGTAAGCACTCTGAAAAAGATATAATGTCAGAAGCCATATAGCTTAAATGTAAAAAAGATGAAGCAGATGAGGATTATTTATTTGGTTTGGGTTAGAAGAGATTTCGCTTGAAAAAAACGCTGGCTTGGCCTCGTCCCACGATATGTGAACTGTCCAACCATTTTCCCCTGCGAAAAAACAGAGTAAGAAGACTCATATGTTTGAGAACGAGTAAAAGAGATGGGAAAACAAAGAATAAGGAAAAAGTGAGGGAAATAGTGTAATGTAATAAAAAATAATAGTTATAAATAAAATTAATAAAAATAAAATAAATAGACTTTTTTATATAAAAAGATGAAAAATGATAATTGAAAATATAAATAATAATAAGGAAAAATTACACTATTAAATAATTAAGATGTCAAGTCACATAAAAAGATATAAATCAGTTGTAGCTTGGCACTCTCTTGCTTCATAATAGTTTTGATTTTTTTCCCCCCTTATTTATAGAACTTTATAGGGATCGGTGCAATGAAAAGCTGAAATTTTGCTATCGCCGGTGTCATTCCTCGCGTAAGATTTTTCGAAATATTATTTTGCTTATTAGGTCATTGCAAAATGACCTCATTTGAGTCAGTCTACGAAATTCTTTACAAGCATTTTAACTTCCACAGATGAAAGCTTTTGGTCTTAAGATTCCTTAGCCAGAGTGTGGGCACGTTCAGATCTTTATTCTTTCTTTCTTCCTTCTTCTTCTTCATTATTATTATTATTATTTGATTGATTCCTGCATCCATATTTGGCTGTTTTATTCTTCTGGTCATGAATAAAAGTTTCTTGATTGCCGATTCTATCAACTGGTCTGCCCTCCTCTTATTGCTAGGCTGACCAAATTCTTCTGATTCATGCTAAGAACAGCATAAGGCAGCTCGAAATTTTTGAATGTCTCGTGGCATCATTCATCATAATAATAATAAGCTATTTTTCACGCATATGAGGCAAGTTGACAAAAACCCTGTTGCATTATTCCTATCAATCATAAGCTACATTTTCAATAAACTGACATATTTTTGTATCTTTGCCAATGAATTCTGAGCATATTCCTTCTTTTATCATTTTTTCTTACTCTCTTGTTACCTCCTCAGACAAACTCATTCCTCTTTTAACTCATACAATTCTTGGCCTCTACTGTTCATAGAATCACCGGAGTCAATGTATTCTATTGGGAAGCATTTATGACAGGGATATATCATAAATTAATCATCCATCTGTATGCATAACTGGTGGCATCACAAGGAGGTAGATTTTTTCTTTTCCCTGTGCATTGCTCTTAATTCACAAACTCTGTCGGAACTTACGAGGGTGGGGGAGAGAAGGATGGGGGTTGGGGACCCTTCATGGTTTTATCTCACTTTTGAGATCTGGGAAGCCTGCTACTGCTATTTTCTTCAAGCAGCTCCAGCAGCAGCGGCAGCAGCAATATGATATCTAGTTTGGCAATGGTCTAAAATACCACAAAAAATATAGGATCTAATAATTCCAGTCAGGAGAACTACCAAATAATACCATCACCAGTCTGGCCTGTCCACTTAAATGCAGGACCGGCTATACAACCATCCAATCAAAAGCATTGAAGATGGATGGTCAACATCATTACTTTAAATTGAGGTCAGTGAAAATTTTAAGATACCTGTGCTATTGGCCCCCTTAGTTCGGTTCTATTGGCATTGGGGCAAAGATTAAGGTGATGGCGACAAGCCCATGTGCATGTTGAACCTATTGGGGAGTATCGATTGGTTTAAATGAGCACCAATTGGATTGGTCTGAACTCAATAAAACAATCCAATGTCCAGTCTTTCAAACTCATAGAAAATAGCTGGATGCTCCATTTCTTCACATAACATGAAATCCATAGACAACAATAAGCTCCATCGATTGCAAAGAACTGCCCAGTTGCAACGTGTTTATATTACATAACTGAAGTAACTTATCAGCAAGCAACAGATTGCTTGCGTCATTGTGCATGATGCAATTTTCATGCATTTTCCGGCATCTTGGGCATTCATCTGCACAGTCAAATCCCTAGAATCAACCTGTTACAGACTAATTTACAAAGAAAAATTACCTGAAGACGTGCTTGTGGAATTCTTCACGGTGGAGAAATTACAGTCAGCTGGAAAACTTTCTTTCAGTTTTCTTTTGTTCCAGATCTAAAGGCAGGTTCTACAATGCTGCAAGAAAGATAGGAGATGAATATCGATCATTAAAATGCCACTTGGCAAAAGGGAGAAAAAAGCATAATGAAATCATCATGCAAATCCAAGTTCTCATTGATGTCCATATTGACTTCAGGATATTGATAGGCTACTAATATAATACGGGTCTAATTAAATTCATCTCAAAGAACCATAGAGATGTTGACTTTCTCAAAGAATCAAAGAGATGGTGGCTTTCATAGAGATATCAGAATTGAGCTTGAAATTTTGAACAAAATTGTGGATAGAAATCAAAACAATCACATATTCGACAAGAAACTAAGCAGCCTCAGCCAAATGTAACATAGATAAGATGCATGGATACAGATAAAAGGCCACCATTACAATCCAAATCAAACAAGGAGAAGCAGCATACTTGGGAGATCCAGAACCCAGATCAGCAGTGCCACTTGCAGGAAAGTTCCTGTTATACTGAACTGAGATAAATCCTTCCCCACTCGCTAATGCATACTCAGGAGATCCCTCAAATTGGGCATTTGAGTTGCTTCGAGAAAACGCTCCTGAAAAGATAACCCTCAGGGTCATGGAAATCTAGCACAAACATAGTCCATGTTAATTTCTACCAAGTAGGAACTAATTGTCCTCTGTTTTAACGGCAGAATCATATTTTTGCACTCTTCGCTACACCATGTAACAGTTTATTGTCTTGTTTGAGCAACCATGGATTATATCCATACAAGGCTGGCACACTGACCATCAATTCCTAGAAATTCACAGTCTAATGCATTCTATCCCGTTTTCTGTACTAGAATTCAACCAATACATTATGTGTTCTATAGCTTAGTTCAAATTTCAACAAGTTGAGTGCTACATTCGAAAGCATCATGTTCATGCCAAATTGAATAAATCACCTAAGCTGGGAGCAAGGCTTGTCAAGGTCCCATTCAAAGTATCCAATCAAACTCTAAATGCTAGATATTTTTTTCCAGCTATTGACAGGATAGTGTTGATATCACAACAGTAAGCCTGAATTATTTAAGGAAAACACACCAGATTAATCTGAAAGCTACATATCTACAGATCAACACCCTGAGTTTCAAATGTGGTGATACCTGAGAAGGTTCACAGCAACAACAACTAAAAAAACATTAGATTCTTGAACAGTAACTTAGCAAGCCAAGCGAAGAAAGTAAACAGAGTTGGAAGAGACCACTCAAGTTTCATCACAATATACCATGCAAGATTATAATGAGGCAGAAGATGACTGTAACTGCCATGGCACACATAGTATTGCTGGATGATGTTGTCTTCACATCTCTCATCTTCTTCAATGCTTTCAACCTTTCAGCTCTAGCCTTCTTCAGCATCGCAAGCTCAGAAATCTCTCTCACCAGCTTTTGGTCTGCAGCATCCAGCAACAAAGATGTTGGTGGACGGGGTGGCTTAGGAGGCTTTTTAGAGCTCTTCTTTGGTTTCTCCTTAGTTGGAATCCCAGCATTCTTCTCTACAAAACCCACTCCTGCTTCTCCCAAACCACCAGTTAATAATTCCACATGCTCTACATGGGCATCAGGAGAATCGAGTGAATTCTCACATAGGTTTTTACTGTCTTCAGACCTTGGCAATCCATCAAAGCTTGTGAATCCGCTCCAGACCCTATCGAAGAATGCTTTCGTCCGTCCAACCCCTGTAGCTCCATCTCTTGAACCTTCTTCTTCGCTTGCAGTACCACCACCTTCGAGATCAATAAGATCACTTTCTTTTGCATCTTTATTGTCCATTTCAAAATTCTTTCCTTGTTACTGTTTTCCAGGCCTTGAAAATCATTGAGAATACAAAATTTTTCTCCACTGATGTTTTTATTAAGATTTTTCAATCAACCCATTAACTTAAATTCTCCGTTACAGAAATTGAGTTGCCAACACACCTTAAAACCTCAAGAATCAAATACATACCAAGTTACTAATCTGCTCAATTGGGTCATAATAAAATATCAAAATTTACATATTATTCAACGCTTGGTGGTAAAATCAGTGAAATTCAGTGATTGCATGCCTGCAATTCGTTTCATCCATCCTTAAGCCCAAAATCCAATAAATTGCAAGTAACTGTCTTTTCTTCCCCTTTCCTTCTCTTCAACCAGTCATCAAAGAATTACAGATTTCCAATCGTCTCAACCCATTTCTCACAACCCCCAGAAATCCAAAATCCTGCATTATTACACAGTAACCGTTTAAAAAAATCCAAATTTCAGAACAGGATACAGAAATTTGTCATCCAAAAAATAATAATAATAAAACAGAAATGCAAATAGCAACTAAAAAAGCAGGAATATTCAAACTGCAGAAGACGATGTCTGCATCAAAATGCAGGCCCACGAAATCCTAACGAAAATCTCCAAACCCAAAAAGCAAAAATGAAACAGAATGAACAGCACAAAAAGCCTAGACAAAGCAACCCCAACAATCGAAACACCTCCGAAAACAGCGCAGACACACAAACAACCCTAGAATGCAGAAAGACAAAAGGCGGGAAAAAAATCGCAGTTTCTTACCGGCAATCAAACACGAAAAGGAAGAAAAGAGAGAGAACCCTGGATCAAGACGAGGAAGATTACGGTCAGACGGGGGCCAAGAGAAAGCACATTGGGTTCGGACCAGAAAAGTAAAATTAGGACTTTTCAGCAAATAGCCGAAAAATGGGGCTATTGAGTATTGCAGCGCTATGGAAAGGAAAATCCTAAGGGAATGTCATTTCGGAAGATGGTAAGGGCGAAGGTGGAATTAAGAAAAAATAGGTGGGGCCCATCTTTTCCGCGACGGGTTTTAAGGAAGGCCCTTGGCTGCTCCGCGGGAGTTCGCTAATACTCTGATACTGTGGGATGGTTCATGCATAACCTCTTGGAAGATGGTATCTATTTCATAGGTCGAGATGAATCAAATGCAAAGGAAAGGCAACGTTGAGAATTGTAACAATTGATAGCTAAAATAAATATGTGATTTAATCGCTTCAGCTGACATACCTTTGGAGTATTGTTTTCTAGAATGTATACGAACAAACGTACTCAGCCAGAGTATTGAAGCTTTGTGATCCCTCTGTCGGCGAGCAATGCAAACAAGACGAGCGCGACTGTCGCTGGTTGTCCTTAACTCGCGTTACCGATTCTCCTTGCGGGAAGCGGGTCGGCTGTAACATGGGTGAGAAGTGTGCCACATGATGTATTTTCAAATCATCGCACCAGTCCAAAAAATTTAGAACATAACAAATTATCTTAATAAAAAATTAATTAAAATCAGATAACCAGGTGGGTAGTAGCATAAACAAGTTAGTAATATAGAAAATATGAAATAAAATGATAAATGTAAAATAAAAGCAAGTAGAATAGTTGGTATGAAAATGTAAGATAATGATTGAGAAATAACATAATAAGCCAAAAAATATAGATATTGATAAAAAAAAGGAATAATAATGAGAGATATAGGACTACTGATTAAAAAAAAGCAGAGAGAAGGACATAAATGTAATATTTATCTTATTTAATTTGAAAATACAATGTCAACAAAATGTCAACCAGTATATAAAAGGGGTGAGAAGCTGCAAAAAGGCAATATACGGGAGCGAGCGACTTCAGTGTTGAGATTATTTTCGAATCCTAACAGACTCATTCCACACTAAATTCAAAACCTAACATTCTAAATTTGCTTTAAAAAATTAGATAACTACAAAATAAGATTTTTTTCACTGTTATCATGCGTAACCCCCGCCTGTTTTATTTAGAATTCTTTCATAAAATATTTAAAAAATATTAATAAAGTTTTATGGGTGAGTAAATTAAGCTCTTCTATCTCGACGTCCGGCCTACTGGGAGATCATACCACCGAGGTTACAGGATGAAGAGAACAATTCACACGTGTGCACAGAAAATCACGTGAGGAGTTGCTAGCCATAGCTGATGGTGCGGTAATGTGGATTCCGGCCTATTGCATCAGAAGGAAAATATCAACGTCCACCTGGTATGCGGACACGTGGGATTCGTACGGTCAATGATGACTCGTACTACTCTTGATGTGGATGGGCCAACCTGTGCAGCTTTATTGACATTAAAACCCTGCTTTTCAAGGATTAATCACAGCTGTTATCTACCTACTCATCATGTAGCCTTGATTTGAAATTGGATGTTCCATTTTCTGAGGGTTATACTTCAATAAAATTGTTGACCTTTACTGCGTGAGTCGGTACTGGAAAACACCAACCACAACCAGTGCAAAATTGCAAATGCAGGAGCATGAGACTTTATTGTAGTACGGCGAGCACGAGCCACTGGAGATGCCAAGGCCCAGGGGAGGCAGCCACTGCATAAGACAAGTGTCTTGCGTTCATTAAAATAGGGCAGCTGAAACGGCCTTTATCTTATCCACTGCCGCCTTACTTGCTTCTTGTCCTTGTGATCGACTTTCATCCCGGACAGGAGTGTGGCAGGAGTGCCGGGGCAACAAACGACTTGTAGCTTCCTTTTAGATGGACGCGCTAGTTGCGTGTTGCCTCCTACGTCTTCTAACTTCCCTACGTTGGGTAAAAGAAGACGAAGTAAAAACTTCCTTTTTCCTCAATCGAGGAGAAGAAGATATTCGCATTGAGGGAGGTTTGGCTAGCTTTGGCGATGGCTAGGATGAATGGCCACAGTAGCAAGGAAGAAAGCAAGGCAAACGCCAATCTTAAGCTGGTTGATATTCGCGTCGTTAACTACGATGGGCAGCCAAGAACGAACAAGCGGACAAGCGAACCTCGAAAAACTGCCTCCAGCTGTGCCACTCAGCTGTTGAACACAGAAAAATGACCTTGGCGAAACTGTATTTATTCTATTAAACAAAGAAGCCATGTATGTTGTCCAACATGAAAAAAATTGCGATTCGCCAACGATGAATTAGGGACAAGAGGAGCAGGAAGGAGTGGGGAGTTTAAAACTTGAAGATGGCAGCCCCGCTTGATGGTTTGGAAGCAAACAAGTAGAGGCCCAGGTCATTTTTGCCGATCACACCCTTATTGATTCTTGACTGGTAGAATGACTCCTGCGACAAGAAACATTTCCCGCATTTCAGTAAATAATATAGGATACCCAGCCTATATGCTCAAGATAAGGGCAGTATGGTTGAAGTGATGGATCCGGAAATTCAATATTTGGATTCCCGTTCCCACAAATGATAGAATGGTTACCAGCCGAGTTCCAGTACTACAGATACCATTCCTTTCTGACATGAAATGGTTTCTTTTATTTTGATTAATTTGGCCTATTCACATTTTTTTAAAAACTTTATTTAGGGGATTTTTGTCATCATCCTTACATCCTACATAAAATTGCGAGATAATTGGCAGTAGATTATAGATCTTTATTTTAAGTTAAATATTTATGTCAAATTTGAGAAAATTAAGAGCATAAAAGTTGTCTGCTTTGGCCATTGGTATTTATGTTACAGAGAATTAGTAGATTCTAGATCTTTAGTTCAATAAAATTTTCATATCAAAGTTGATAAATTATAAAGTGTACAAGTACAAAATAAGTGCAACGTTTCTGGTTCCGCGGTTGATCATTGGCCTAATACCAATTGACATCAAGCATTTCGCCTAGATTTATAACCCGACCCACACCTGAAGCTGGGTCTAGGTCCCTATTGGCCAGGTTTAGAGGCAAAGACCCTGTTTAGGTCCATTTCCACCCACTATCGGCCCTTCCATCCTTTATACCAATTCTCGATGACTCCAAATCATAAAATTTGCCATTCAGACGAATGTGCCGATCGGACCCTATCAGTCACTAAAAAGGCTGTTATACTAATCTGTAACTGGAAGCAGTTGTCGAATTGCGAGGTTTTTAGGCATTCCATCATGTGCCAGATTTTAGTGTGTGTGTGTGTGTGTGTGTGTGTGTGTGTGTGTGTGTGTGTGTGTGTTATTATACCCGGTGGGTTGTGCTTTCTTCAACTCATCTGCCAACTGTCCATGCCATGTTGCGTTTCTGCATGTTTACTTAATGATGTAGAAAAAACAGCATGAAGGATGAGGAAAATAACCTTCAAATTAAGAATGAATTTTGGGACGATGCTCTCCTTCACCAATGCAACTGCACATCCACCCCATCCAGCTCCTGTAAGCCTTGCTCCAAGAGCTCCATTGTCACGGCATATCTTTACCAGTTCTTCCAACTCTGGGCAGCTAATGAGAAAGAAGACACTTAGTGAGATAGGCAAAGGGAATTGGGCAGCCAAGCAACACTAGATTTAGCGTTCCTGCTGGACCATGACATTAAGGCAGAAGCATGCTAAAGTCTGGCTCAAAACAAAACAAACTATTCTCAATATCAGCCATGGCCATGTGCTTAAGGAAAAGCTTCAGCTGTGTGGAAACACAGGCCAAATGCAACATTTGTACTACAATTTCCTGAGACAATTTCCGTCCAGGCTTGCACTGGCATGTTCAAGCCAATGCAATCAACTTGGGTAAATAGAAGCATTGGAACATACATGTATGGTGTTCAATAAAAAGATTTGTGGCACATGCATGTGAACTAATACCTGCACTCGTACAACACACTGCAGCTGTAATGACTCTCGTTCATCAGGTCACCGAGTTTCTTCAGCTTATCCTCGTCACTGTGAAAATTAGAATTACTCCATTTGACATTGGTCAAACTTTGAAGGCAATATTCAGTTTTTATACTTGAAAAAATCAACTCAACTATGACCCAACTTGATGATTTCCTGTAGTCAGACTTTTCAAAATATCTGATAGGGGATTCATTTGGCACCCTGAACCTAAGAAGATATTATTTTGTTATCTGCAAATAGACTGCCGGTAAAGAAACTCCAGTTTGATCTTTTACTCTTGTGTTTGTAAATTCATAGTGGAGAGAGGTATCTCACATCCAAAAATTTTGCCACCCTCCTTAAAAGATAGGAATCAAATAAGATATAAGCTTTTGGAACCTGGACAACCAGGGAATAAAAGGTCACCATTTCTTACAACAAGCACACAGTCAACATCTCCACTGACAGAACTTCAGGGTCCTGATTCCTTGGAACCAAATCAACCCCAGAAGCTGCTTAGAGAAGCTAAATGCAAACATAAATTTGGTTTAATTATCAAAATTGTGGACATAATTAGCTATTAATTTATCAAAAGATTTTTCTTGTACCTAGGGTAGCTAGTGCAGTTCTGTTCCTAAATACTGTGGGTTCAGGGCTCATCATAATTTTTCCAAGGCAAGAACATCCGATCTATCAGTAACCCAGAAGGGTGTGATGCTCATAACTCTCTGGGAGCACAAGACTTGAAACATATCTGCGCTGGCAGCCCCCTTTCAGGCTCTCAGTTGATGTATACGAGGAGGCCAATTTGAAACACAGAAGCTTAGTCAACTTCTTCAAAAACAATAAAAGACATCCTGTGTATTACCACACACACACAAAAAAGAAAAAGAAAAAAAAAATTCACCCTCGTTGAATGGGCCAGGGCTATTTCAAAGTTAGCACATCAGTTAGCTGAAGTTGGGATGAGCCCATCAATCATGACTAGCTTTGCGGTGGGAGACAGGCCAATGACTTTGCTGTTCCTTTGCCAAAGAATAATCATAGATAGTTTCTGTGTTGTGAAGTCTTTTCTATTTTCCTACATATATCTTTTTCTGATTTGCTCATGAAATTGAATGATTATGTTACAAGAAAACTGGGAAAAAGTGGTTGAATCTGATCAAAGATGAAAATGAAGGCCAGCTGAAAGAAGAATGAGAGACTTGTAAATAATGAATGTAACGTCTATCCTGTTGGGATCAGGATGGGTGCCTTAAAAATGAGGAAGAGGGGAAGAGGGTAAGCGCTATGTTATAAATTCATTAATGGAATGAGGCAAACCTGAGTTTTGAATTCACAGTGTCTTTAAAAGCATGGACACGCTTAGCTTCTGAATACACATGAGAGGCTCGCTGGAATGTAGAGCATTCCAAATCAGATCTTTAACAAAAAAACAACAGATTGGTGAACTACAATACAACTAAAGAAATTACCTGAAATAGCTTAAAACTCTTGGCAGCTTGAAGTACAGCTAATGAACTTGGTGAATGTTCCAGGACTGCTGGCAGACTTTCCTCTGTAATTTTCTCAATATCTTCCGCTTTATAAGGTTCCTCCTTCAGAAATTCCTGTATAAGAGACAATTAGGAATAAGTTGCATAAATGAAAAGCTTGAAAAAAACACTAGACCTACAGCTTGGAGGAGCAGAGAAAAATCATCCAGGGGCTTTCAATAGCACAAGTTTATTAGCACAGGCCCAGCTGATTCATAATTCTCATGCTGCTCAGGCAAATCCTCTCTGAATGGAAACATAACAGAAAAGGAAGCACCTTGTTTCCTTGAATCGTACTCAAGTCTAGTCTAATGCTTAATTTTTATGCTTTCAAAAGGGAACATGGATCATGATGCAGACTTGTCCCTGAGAACAAAATGTGGGGTGCTAAACTGCTAATCTTCCGTTGTTTTGGGATTGGTTTTAGCTTGAAAGTGAAACAAATGGATGTAGAAATTTTCCATGTAACTTGCATTCTGCTTCCCTTTCCCTCAATAAGAAATCAGAAAGTGCATCTAAAAAGACGGGAAAAGAAGCAAATGAATACCTTAACTGCAACAACAGGATCAGAGGAGCCACAGCTACCGGCAAAAGCTACACATAAGCCTTCCACATCAGAAAGAGTTTTCACTTTGGAGATTGCCTCCTTTGGTTTCATCCCCAGCTTAATACCAAGGACAATCTGCAGAATTTACCACCAACAATGTTGCCTTGAATTAGTAAAGCGGAATATAAAAACTATATCAGCAGCAATTGATAGCTTACAAAAACATACAAACACCAATACCAGTATAGTTGAAATGCTAGTTGGTTTTTAATGGGCAAGGAAAGATCACTGCCCAGGGGAAGGAAAAAAAAAGTCCTTTAAGCAGGACAAAGATGAGTCGCGTGATGGTATTCATGTAGCCAATTCAGTTGGGAAAAAAACTAATAATAATGATTATGAATAAGAAAAGCATAGGCCAGCACAATGATTTTGTGCATGACATTCCAAGATCCAGTACCTATCAGCTTATAAACAGTAGAGAGATAACTGGCTACAAAGAAAGTACTGTTACTGGGAAATAGAAATTGATTCTCACCATGCGTGCATAGGATTCCAGGAAAAATTCCCCAAGTTCTAAAAATATTATACAAGTAAGATGTTGAGCTCTTAAAATTGTTCTACTCCCAATGTGTGCAAATGCATGCCCATGCATGCCAAATCTAGCACACAGACATCATGGGCCTTCATGGTAACCAGATCAGCCAGTGCAACCCAACTGATGCAGATGTGACTCTTAGACTCTTGAAATCCTACAACCATGTGGCATGAAATCTGTACATATAAATTCATACTTTAGACAAATTTTACGTGACAGATTTTACACATCAGTGTGAAATCAATCTTCTGGCATGGACACTCTTCAGGAATACATAAAAAGATTGGTTTTGAACTAGGAGCCTTAATCAGCAGTAGTTAGCATCTGCAATTGTGAGAGCTAATTTTTGCATTTAATACTAAATGGTAATAAAACGCACTTTTTAATTTGCAGCACATAACTCCAAAAACAGATTGACAAGACTACTTCCTCTTTATAACTTATGTAATGTAGCCAAGGAACAGTCAGCATCCATTACGCAAACACATATCTACTAATTAAACAAATAGAGTGCTAGTGATAGGATTTCTTGGTTCAATTAGTAGAATTCTACCAAAAACAAAACAGTTTTTCTTAGTGTCAACAACTCCAAATTATTTTGGTGGTGTCACTCTATTTAAAGCTTTCTTGATGGTTTTATGCAATCTAATTCATTTATTAATCTTGTTAATATTCGTTTAATTAGAAACCTAAAAATCATGTCAATCAAAGACTTATATAGGTCATAAAATTAAAATCATTTAAGATCAAATATTAACCCATTAAAATTGTTTGCTTCCTAAAGGGGCCCACATCCTTTGAATTAAAAATCTAAACCTTCTAACATGTCTGTTACACATAATAGAATGAATTATAAAATTTTGTAACATTTCGACACTTAAATGAATGGATTCAAGTAAAATAAAATTTGTGCAAACATTTTAATACACTTTTAGAAAGTGTGACCCACATATAAGTTTGATTGAAATGATTTTCAATATCTTAATTAAATAAATAATATCAAACTTGATGGTTGGATTGGATATCATGTAAATATCATGGTAGGCCCAAACGGAATGACACCACCAAATAATTCAATGGTGTCTATCGTCCTCATAGTGTGTGTGTGTGTGTGTGTGTATATATATATCCACAAAACTCAAATGAGGAATGGTTCACATGGAGCCCACCCAAATGATTTTATCTCATATATCCCATTCATTGTGTTTCATAAAATATATTTATTTAAAAACAAGATAATTTTTTTATAAAATATTATTCGAGCCACCAAATTTCAATCAATTCTATAATAAATATAAACCCATTAAAATTATTACCCTTTGTATGGTCCACATGTATTTGTGATTGAAATGATTTTAAGCACCGTAATTAAATGAATAATCACAAACACCATGAATGAAATGGATGACACAAAATCATTCAAGTGGGCTCCACGTGAACTAGTTCTACATTTGGGTTTATATACATATAAATAGATAGATATTCTCATGTGGTCTCGGTTGCAAGTTACGACCTTTTAGGTTTTTCCAAACCATGATGTTTCAATCAAATCCAAGCGAATCATCATGCTAAGCATCATTTATTTAGCTTAGATGTCAAAAATCATTCTAATCGAAAATCGATATGGGTCACAATATTCAAAAAGGTATTTCAAGCAATTTTATGAGTTTATATTTACGGTGGCCCACATAGGTTTCTGATTGAGATGAATTTTGGTATCTAAACTAAATAAATGATACTGTGCATGGTGAGTTAGATTGGATTTAATTGAAACATCATGGTTTGAAAAAACTCTAAAGAATTGCAACTTGAAACTGAGACCACATGAGAACGTGTGTGTGTGTGTGTATAAATATATATATATATATATATATATATATTATATGTATGTATGTATGTATAGATAGATAGATAGACACACACACACAAAAGCATCCCCAACATGGCAATGCCCACAAAAGGACCTTCCCTTCCTAGAGAATAGAACGCATGTCAATCAGCAGCAGCTGTTAAAGTTTTAAGGTTTCAATCAGTGGAGAAGAAGAGGCATTGGACATGTGAAGGGAGGGTGTGCTTATGCACATTCATTAATTCTTCTAAATAGACAACGAAGTAGAAGTGTGGTTTAAACTGGCATGCTGGAATAAAACCTTTAGCATCCATTTTTCCACCAAAATTATCTAAAAATCTGAAAAGTAAGCATGCGATCAGAGATCTTAAAAAATACTGACACCACAGATGCAAGAATATTTTCCTCATTCAGCAAAAGAGCACTTGACACTTACAGCTGCAAGTCGACATTCTACAACTCGGTTGTTGTAATTTGTTGCTGCAGTTACTGCTTTCTGAGATTCTGCCAATGAATGAGCAATCACAAAGGATCCACCATCTGGTAGTTTGACATCAGTTGCACGGATAGGATTGAAATCAATCAGCTCAGCAAACCCAGCTTTGGCCATGACAGAGATTGCCTGAAAGATCATAATAGATTGTATTACTTCCATCAAAAAGGGGAAAAAGGAATTTGAATCAAATGGCTCCTCAAAAATTGCATAGTAGTAGTAGGTAGTAAGGATGAGGGGGATTTCAATTTATTGGCCATGTGCGGAAAAGACCAATGAAATCATAATTGATTGTGTCAATTTCCATCAGGAAATATAGTAACAGAAATAGGTATAATTGATTAGGAAACTTTGATTTCAGTAATCTGCAGCAAAGACCAATATGGCAATAACTGCACCAGTTGGACTGTGCTGATCTTAGTCAAATGCACCACCAGGGAGGCAAGAGCCAAAAGGACATGGGCTGAGTTGGTTAATAAGAACTACATGACATATGGTTTAAGTGGAGAAATGGTCTATGATAGATTAGGATGAAATGAGAGGACTCTAGCAGCTGACTCCATCATAGGACAATAAGCTTCAATGTTGGTGATTACTTCTGTCGGGACAAGCTGAATGTTTGTAGACCATTAAATAATCAAAAGAAGAAATTAGAGACAAATAGCGTGATGAGAAATCCCAAAATCAGATAGGGTCATGAGAAATCCCAAAATCATGTTAACTTATTGTCTTTCGGCATGGAAAAAGGACATGCAAGAAAATATAACATTACACTTTGTTTTGAAACAGAGGTGAATGAAAGAATTCCCATATGTCAAATGAGGTTAGAACACATATCAAGTCATTGTCCAATAGTTGCAATCTATGCAGGCTTTAAAAACAACATTTTCCTTCCAATTAGAATATAAGTTAGCATTCACTTATTTCCCCAAATTAAAAGTATATAGTCAAAATGGATATTTTTTAATTAAAAGCAAATAAAGCAATTGACAAGAAAATAAAGATGAACTTCTTCAGTTGGATTATAAAACAAAGGATAACAATGAGCAATCCAAGTTTTCACCTGATCCATCCCACCTGACTGCGTCCCAATGTGGCGTTCACAATCACAAGCAACTTGGGCAATTTCTTTCTGAAAACAATAAATGACAATAATGAGATCATTATTTCCAATATATAGATTAGGGTTTCGTCAGGCTCTACCCAGAATTTCCTGTCATATTTTGCCACCTATTTTGACTACAATAAAATTACAAACAAGTATAGAGCTGCAAGAGTATACAGTTCAATTAGAATAATCAAGAAAAATTCAAATTAATCATTCACCATCATTGGATTTTCAACATTTAAGCAATTTTATCCATGCCAATCCTCTTAGGACAGAAAATAAACAAGATAACATTCCAAACGGTAATCATTAGCATGTTGAAAACAGAACACATGGATATCCATTATAAAATGACACATTGATGACAAAATGTATTTTCATTTAGCAGTGCTAATAACAAATAGGCATTAAGGCAAGACACAGCATGGTGGAACATGAGAAAGATACAAAGAAGTCCAAAAGGAATGACCTTTGGGAAATTTGTATCAAAAACAGCCATTATAGCAATTGCAGATGAGCAGACAATTGCTGCTGAACTGGACAGTCCAGACCCTACATGGGCAAGATTTTGAACAAACGTTAATTTGTTTTAATTTGCTATTCCAAAAACTATTTGCTTTCAATACATGAAGAAAACATTCTAGTTACAAAATAAGCACGAAACAGTTAGGGAACAACACCTGTTGGAACAGTTCCATGAATCATCACATCAAGCCCAATAGGTTCACCAACATTTACCCCTTTAGATTTAACATAATCACAATATCCTTTGTACCTGCAGCACATGTTAGTCATTATGGAACTTAAAAGGTCAGCAAACACATAAACCCACACCCCTCATACCAAAAGAGATGCATATGCAGTAACATGCACTAGCCATCCTCCAGGTATACAAAGTAAAGACACTGATAATAAGCAAAAATAATGTCTTTGGCCCTTGTTAAGATTCATAATGCGGGTGCTCAGAAAATTGCATGTTCCACAGTTCCACTTTAACACAGGATGTTGAAAAACAATGCCAGTATAAAAATATGCCTGTTGATAGAAATGTAAAAGCGTAGAAGTATATCCAGCACTCAATAAAAGCTTTTTGCAGATGCGTTTGCTTTCATGTAAAACCTTCTTAACAGAAATAGAACATTAAGAGTTCCAGCCAAACAATTGAAGCTAATCTTATAAGGCTTGATTGAGGGAGAAAAGAATCTTAACCAAAAGTGAAGTTCCACATCTTACCCACAAATGAAATAATGGCCCCATTTGTGATCCTTCAAATCAATCTCCTGCAAAGATGCAAAAGCTTTCGTGTTTTCAATTGATATCCATAGTGGCAGTGAAAGGAACAAAGGCAAAGGAACTTCAAAGGCTCATAATGCAAATAAAATAAGCCGCTTCAAAGATAAATCAAAAGGCAACTTCCGCTAAGCTAAAGATTTTTAAGTCCAACTAAAAAAAAGTTAAAATTAGCTTTCCCTAATGACAGGGGAGACATTCATATCATCTATTCAAAGCAGTTATGGGACTGTATCCTGGAGAAATTGGGATTGTGATCCTTTTATCATCGAGCAAGGTTAAAAGACTCTATCGTGCAATGAATATTAATGACAAAGTATCATAACGTTTTCATACGTACCAATCCATCTTACTGTACAGGCAATTTGATGAACAGGGCATGGCCCACTCACATGGCTGCTCAATATTCGAAATGTGCATTCAAGAAATTACCTGCTTAGGATCGGCTCCGTAAGTACACATGGTGTACTTGTCATTCACGTTCGCAATTCGAAGCTGCTTCGGACTCGCGCCGGCGTCGTGCTTACGGATGGCAACGATCGTATCCTGCCGTATAGCCATCGGCAGGACGGAGTAGCCTTCGTAGTCGATGTGCTCTCCAATCAAGTTCACTCGACCTGCAAAATCAGAACAATTCACAACATCTATACCGTCGATTCCTCCAAAAAGATCAAACGAAAGGAAGAATTCAGAAGATCGGAACCAGGAGATCTAGCGAAGACATCAGGCGGGTGTCCAAAGACGTCAACGAACTTCGATTTGAGTTTGTCGAATCGGATCTGAGCTTCCTCCAGCATCGATCCTTCGCCGTAGACAGGCTCGAGAGTGGAGAAGATTGGGATAGGGAGCTCGTCGTGCGCCATGGAAGGAAATGGTAATCTCGCGGACTAGCGTGAAATGGAGGAGCCGTGGAGGAGCAGTGATGCTTTCCGTTCCTGAGGAGCTGGAGAGGTAAGAGAGACTGGAGATTTGATGGAAAGAACGAATTAAGCGCTGGGTTGTTTTGAAGGCAGCTCGATCGTGGCGTGTATCGGACACCCGTGCGCTAACCTCACAGGTGCTACTGCGCGTAAGCCTCGGAGGCCACGCCCGTATAATCCAATCCGTACACTGCTTTAAAAGTTACATATTACAATATTTATGCCATGGGAAAAGTATAAATTGTGATCAGTGTATATTAAGATTTGGGGTAATTATCTAGTAAAACGTTTACATCAAATGCGTAGCGGAGCTGTTTCATTTTAAGTCTATCATAAGAATTGGATGAAGTCAAATTCAATTGTAATACTTATTACCACTTATTAATCATAAAAATTATCTCGATAAACAATTTAGATGAACTGTAAAATTAAAGTTATTCGAGAGTAATTATATACCGTTCAAAATTTCATCCTCGCTTATGGGTTGGATGAATATGTATTAATTTTTACCAAATTTTATAAAGTTTTATGTTTGAGTAAATCAATCAAAGTAATTTTCATATATATATTTATATTGTATATTTCATATGTTTTGACTTGCACATGCCTACAATTAAAATATTTTAAAGTATTTTAGCTAACTTTACAGTACCAAGCATGGTAATTGGATTAGATTCATAGATTCTAAATTTTTATCCTAAGATTTATCGTTGGATGTTTAGTAGGTAAACATTTATCCTCGCAGTTTAATGTTCAATCCATCTTATCCTTTTCTATTTAAAATGACGTGCCATGCTTGGCTTAGATAGGTCCTAATAAAAATCTCCGTGAGTTGCATGGCAGTCTTAATAAAATCCAACTCATTCATGTGCCATTCGTTACCTAAATTAACTAAAATAATTTCAATTATATGATCACTTTGACAACCCATATAAAAAAAATACATAAATAATGTGTAAAAATAAATATCATTCATAACATCCACATAAACGTTGAAATTATCATAAAATTT
>JAYJMB010034574.1:0-34734 GCA_036873735.1 Pouteria campechiana
GGAAAGAAGTTGGCAGGCACAATAAGGAGATGGGAAAAATGATGGGTTAGGAAGATGAGAATGAGTTTCTACTAGGGCAGGCACAAAAGGGAGGTGGAGACAACGAAGGCTGGGGTTTGGGAAGAAGCTAGCAGTCATAACAGGGAGATGAGGAAAATGATGGAGCATGGGGTTAGATAGGCAAGGCAAACCCTCTACTCGCACGCAAGGAATGACATTTTGCCCTTTGATTGGGTACCGAGAGTCCACCACACATTTGCATTCCAACAGTGTGGATTTACGTTCTAATTTAATTAAAATAGAACATGTTCTAATGGATCCGGCCCCATTCAGGAATTGATATTCAATACTTGTTGAAGGAACCTCAACAAGATCTACTCCTGCATCTCATGTAATAAAGAGAATGGTGATTTTCCAAACAGCACCTTTAGAATAATCTGCTCCATCCATCTTGTTGGTAACTGGTGTTTCAATTCCAATGGCCTGAGATAATAACCTTGGTCATCAACGTATTGTTAAAAAAGGTTATTTTCCTGTGAATTGTTCCTTGTTTCTCACAATGGTGCAGCTCTATTATTGAGAGTCATTGGCTAGGGTAAATTCAGGCCAGGAAAATCCAAAGTAAGACACACAGCTCATGGATAGGTCCAATCCACAAGAACTATTATCACTAATTCGGATCAAGGATGTCCAACTAGACATATGCCAGAACGCTGCTTTTTAAACACATTGCAGTCATTGAGCACACTCTTCAGGCCAGGAAAATCCAAAGTAAAGACACACAGCTCATGGATAGGTCCAGTCCTCAAGATATGTGTTCACTAATTCTGATCAAGGATGTCCAACTAGACATGCCAGAACGCTGGTTTTTAAACACATTGCAGTCATTAAGCACACTTTTCAGGCCAGGAAAATCCAAAGTAAGACACGCAGCTCATGGATAGGTCCAATCCTCAAGATATGTTGTCTAATTCTGATCAAGGATGTCCAACTAGACATATGCCAGAACGCTGCTTTTGAAACACATTGCAGTCATTGAGCACACTCCATTTGTTCCAATGGGCCATTTACTTATTGTTGCTTAACCATTTTTCTTCTTTTGTTCGCTGATGTCATTGCTGTAACTAGTTAGGATATGTTGGTAGTGAGGAATTGAGGTAGAAATCGTTTTCTTTTTTTCCTACACCCTTTTAACCGATGAGATATTTATTATCTACCTCAACAATCACCTTCTATCTTTTCATCAAA
Source organism: Pouteria campechiana (assembly GCA_036873735.1). Lineage (NCBI taxonomy): Eukaryota > Viridiplantae > Streptophyta > Magnoliopsida > Ericales > Sapotaceae > Pouteria > Pouteria campechiana. The sequence goes on from JAYJMB010034574.1 coordinate 1,249, forward strand.
AAACTAAGCTATTTTATCTTCATTCATTTTATTTTCAAGCATAACCTCATATCTCATTACATGTATTCCTTTTTTTTCCTTCTTCTCTAAATTGTACTTTGCCCTCTTTTCTTGATTAGTAAAAAATAAAATAAAATAAAAATCTTAAAACATTCAACATGACCAAACTTCCCAAGGCAAGGCTGCTCGAAATTCATGATAATTTATCCTAGTTACTAGCCATTCTTTCAAAGCTTCATTTGTTATCAGCCAGAGTTCCCATTTCGAGTAAACTGTTTCACTGTGCAATGTGATATTTGGATTTTCTCAATTTTTATTTTTTTTTTGTCTTTTTAATCATTTCTAATGGGATTTTACAATGGGATGCACTTGAGAGCGTCTCAAATCAAGCCAAGGTGTGTGGCAAACTGTGTAATGGCTACTTGTGCTGAAATGGTCGAATGCCAAGAGGCAGGTGTGACTGCACTCCTGCAAGCCGTTGTGGAGCCTAATTGAGCATTATCTGTTTTGGCCTGCCAATCTGACAGGCTATTGGTAAGAATTTGTAAAAGATTCCAAAGGAATATTTCATTTTTCAATGGCTGATTTAACATTTACTTATCACTTACTTATATTTTCAATCATTATTTTTTTAACGTTATTCACTCTACAATTTATATCCTCTCATGTGTTGCTAATATCATTTTTATTCCTTTCCAATGATTTCCAGCCAACCAATCACCAGCAAAGAGATTTAGGTGAGACAGCTTCTCATAATGGGACCAATTTTTTTTCAGTGGATCCAAGACAGGCTGCATTGATTCGGTTGCAGATAACACCAAAATATTTATGTTACAGGCTAGTCAGGTGAAGAGGATGAAAATCCTAGCGCTGCATCCATACAAGCCCATCACTGGAAAATGTGGACCCAGCATTCCCACGTTTACTAGGGACCGCTTAAGCCATGAACCGATCCGGTGAAACATCCCCCAGGACACAACCCACCTCTATCTTACCATCTAAATGGTTCTTTTTCTTGTTCATTTTTTTCTTGATTCAACCCTTGTTTTAGAACCTGATGGTGTGACGGGGGCATGATATAGTAGCGAGAGAGATAAAGCGGCCGAAGAGAGGCATAGGAATTTTATCTCACGATTAGCGTGCCCAGTCCAGCCCATTGAGTTTAAAAGTACGGATAAGGGGAACGATCTTTCAAACCGTTCTCGTTTAAATCCCCCGCGCGATCTTCCTCTCCCACTCTCCATTGGTCGATTCTTGCTCTCCCAAAATGCATTCTCGATTTCCTCCTCCACTGTCTTAAGACAGCAATTTGCTTTGAGAAAATCAATCAGCCCTCTTCAGTTGAGTCGTGAATGGAGTATATTTTCCAATTCACAATTATACACCAGACCGTAATTTTTGTTTGAGAAGTAACTTTCCTAGATATTATAATACAATTTTTCATTTTATTATCGTACTTAAAAGATAAACAGTTGTATCAAAGGCCAATCCAAGCATGGTTTTGATATGATAGGGGATCAAATCCCCATAATATATAGTTATTTTGTATTTTGCTTATATAACTGATGATTTATCAAATCTTTTTACTAAGCTAGCTATTTATGGGCAAGTCATCAAGTTTAAATGCAAATTTCACAACTTAAGAAGTATAAATATTTCATTAACAAGCAAAATATTTAACATTGCAAGTTTAGAATAACTGATAATTTAACATTAGTAATCCAGTATAAACTAAATGATATGCTGCTTTTCATGCATCAAATATTGTTTGAATCTAGTTATACTCTCAAATAATTTTCTTTTACAAAACGAGCACCTTTTTTAATCTAGTATTATACTGCCGTCCAATATATTTATTTTTTATTAGTGAAGCGTTTGTCCTCAACAAGCGCAACCATTTCAGTTCATAGCGTTAAAGATTACAAGTGTACGACTATCATTTCAACAATTAATAAAGATCATATTAAATAATTTAAATTCAAAAAATTAATATATATCAAAAAATAAACAAATATTCATGAATGCATTTATATCAAATTAAATGTATTGCGTATAAATAAAAAATAATTTATAATTTTTTATAATTTAAAAATAAAGAATTTATATCTAAAAATTATAAGCTAAATTTAGAAATCAATAAACATTCTCCTATCAAATCAAATAGGTTATAAGAAGCCAATTCCTAATCATTAGCATATATACTTAAAGATTAGCAAAATAATTTAAATAATAAAATAAATACTAAAAATTAATAAAATATCAAAAAATTATTTTTAATTTTTTTAAATCTAAAAATAAAAAATTACATAAATTATGAATTACATTTTTAAAAATATTACAACATAGAAATGGTCCTTGTAAATCATCTAACATGAACAAAAATGTCAAAGTTATTTTATAAAAAAACAGAAATAAAAAATAAAACAAATCAACCATTTTTGGAAATTTGGATTTCTCATATCAAATCCTAGCTATATATGTATTTTAAAGTAAATTGAAAGGATAAAACATGCTTTTTTAAGATTGTTTCCTAAAAATCCAATTTTATTGTAGAACTAAGATTCTACTCAAATTATAGCTTTTTTTTTTTACCAATTATATATTCCATTCACAAGTGAAAATGACTTGTTCTTTACTCCTCAACTCAAATGTTCAACAAAAAAATATATTTTTTGAGGATTTAAATCTCTAATTTTTCTTTCCTTAAATTTCAAATGAATTCACTTAAATCACGCAAAATGCACAAACAATCTTATTATGGTTTCCTTTAAAAAACCTTAGGATATATTCAAAGAAGATTTAAAAACAGAGAGAAATGGATTTCATAGAACATAGAAAAGTTTTTTAACAAAAAACGTTAAACAATGTTTGAATATAGCTCTATAGATAAGGTCGACAGGTTTGGGCTAAAACGCCTTATATAGGCCCATATAGCCCTATGGTGTCTTTTTTATATACCGGTGCAACTTGGGTAATTTGGGTTTGGGTTGAAGCGAACCTTAACCCTAATTGAAGGACTAAAATATCAACCCTAACTTTAACCTAAGGTCTAAAATCTCAATCCTAACTTTATCTTCACACTAATTTTGAAATCTCAACCCTAGCCCTATCCCAATAGTTTGAGTTTGAGTTGAATTTGGGTTAAATTCAATTTATATTTAATCATCAAATTAGATATTAACAAGCTTTAAATATTTCAAAATAAAATTCTTAATTATGCATGGTATGAATGAATCTTCAAATGATTTATGTAATGTGATTGAATCTTTGTAATTTAATGCTCATTTCACTCAAAAAGATGAAGAAAAGAAGAAGAGATGAAATTTTGGGAAATAGAGGGCTCATATGATAGCAATGATGTTGCTAAGCACTTTTGGTTTCGAGCCTTTAAAATAACACTTGAGATATGAGGATAAAAATAAGATTTTTTAAAACTTTAACATATAAGGTTGGATGTTCGTAATTGATTTTGACTTTAAAAGAAGATTTTCAAAAAGGATACGGAGATGAAGATGAAACTAGGGAGATAAAATCAACTAGAAGAAAACATGCTTATACTAAGAAAGGAGATAGGCATCATGAGAATGAGATGAGATTGGTAGGTCATTCATACTTCACGAAAGAAATTTCAAAAAGAAAGAATAGTTTAATATAGATTATGAGAAGTGGAAAATATATAATTTTTAATTTTATAATTCATAATATATAATTTGGGTGGGTTTTGGGTTGGGTTGCTATTAACCCAAACCCAACCTAAATTAGAATTTGAGTTGGGTTCAATCCAAATTCAGAACACAATATCAAAAGTAGTGAACCCAAACCCTTAAAAATGTCCAGTTGAGTAAGGTGGTTTTAGGTGAACCCAACTCAAGTTGCACCTCTAATTTTAGAAACCATGGATCCAAGTGACATTTATTAGGAACAGAACATCAAAGGCCAGCTCAAGTTAAACTTTCATGGATACAGCTTCCTTTTTAAGGTATAAATTTCAATCTTATTACAAAGCACTCAATTTAGACGTTTTGACTCAATAGTGTAAATTTCAATCTTAATACAAAAGTACTCAATTCTTCATTTCGACAACAAACTGTAAGAATTTCTGTCTGAAACATCGTACGCTGACAATTTGTGTGCTTAAGATTCGTACATTTCAAATTCTAGGTGCATTTATATCTTATAATTTCATGAATTTGAAAATTAAGTTTGCGTTTGAAAGGGATGTTTGCACATAGCACCCATTACATAATTACATAACCTCCCTCTTAACTTTCAAAAATGTAGAGAGCTCCTACTTATGAAAATAATTTGCACAAAAGAAAAGAAACCATTCTCCCACGACGATGAACATAACATCCATATATCAAAATGAATAGGATAATAGAATTTATGCAGAACTGAGGTTGAAAACAGCTAAGGATGAGCAGGCCCTTCGTTGGAATTGCAAAGAGAGTATCCCGGAGGATACAGACGAATGGCACTGTCGCCGTCTCTAGATAAAGGAGGTGATATGGGAATAACAAATACCAATAAGAAAGAACTTTTCTCCAACAGCATCTTGTTGGAGCCTACAGTTTCTTTCACAAGCCATCCAAACGGTCCGCAAGCTAGCCATTTCCAGCTGAACTTGATGGGTTGGGGATAACGGGAGGAATATTACCGGTGGGATTAGGGATGCAAGCCTGGTTAGGTTATATAGGGTTGAGGTCAAATGATGTTGGCAATATAGACATAATGTTAGTAATAAAATAAATAAAATTAAAATAGATAAATAAATAATAATTAAAAAATATAGATAACAAAGAAAAAATAAGATTATTGGAGAGAGTATATGTGAAATCAAGCTTAGAAAAATGGAATTTTTATGAAATTAGATTCCATGGATTCCAAATCCAATCATTCCTAGATCGAAGTTAAGTCAAACCTTAACCCAATCTGTTAGAATTTAGATTAAATTCTGACTTAGTTTAAGTTAACAATTTGGGCCAATAACTTTAATTCTTACATATTTGACTTATTTTATTTAATATTTAATTTACTATAAAAGTATATTTATAAAAAATAAAATTTATTGTATTAACATTAAACGTAAATATATAAGGATTGATGCCTTACATTAGGAGCCTAAGGCATCTTTCCAAAGAGAGAAGTGGAAGTAGGGCTTAGGTTTTTAAATTATTAAATTATACCCTTATTTTAAATGCATGAAGTTTATTAAGAGGTAATTAACTTTTTTTTATCATTTATTAAAAAAAATTATAGTCAAGTTAAATAGATTATGGATGTCTTAACCTAGCCTTGGTCGACTTCTAAAATGATTTGATTTTTTAATTAAATCTCACTCTAAATGCAAGAAAATGGGTTTCATCCCACGTGAAATTTGGGTTTGAGGTTTACCTAACCCAAGTAGCACCTAGATAGTTAAAAATATTGACTATAACTAATTATAAAGAAAATAAAGATAGAATAGATTATTATAATATATTAGAAAATGGAAGGGGAAAATAACCGTAGTAATAGAAGAGGAAAATAACCGTATCATAGCTTCGTTGAGCAGAGACGTTGGTCTCTCGCACCATCTACATGCTCGCACGTACAAGCTCACATTTTTCAGGAAAAAGGCGCGCTCCATCTCGACCGTTGCCGTATTTCTTCTTCACCAATCTTTTAGTCCTCTTCTCACACCTTCCCCATCGCAAATGAGCGGCAGTAGATAAGTCTCTCTCTCTCTCTCTCTCTCTCTCTCTCTCTCTCTCTCTCTCTCGCTCGCTCGCTCGCTCTTTCTCTCTCCATGGTCTCTCTCTTCTGCAATTCAACGGCATTCTGCCTCAGAGACCCCCCTCGCCCTCTTTTATCCCTCTGCCGCCATGTGCCGCCATCCAGCGCAAAACTCTTCTCTCGGAGATTCCACGCGCCCTCCGTAGCTGCTTCTTCCATGGACTTCTTCTCCAATTCCCAACCCCAGCAGCAGCAGCAGCAACAGCAGCTCAGGACCCTATTTCCTGGCGGATTCAAGCGGCCTGAAATCAAGGTGCCGACTGTTGTGCTTCAGCTGGACTGCGATGAGGTCCTGGGTAGGGACGACGTATTGAAAATTGTGGATGCTGCTGTAACCAAAACGGCTGGAATCGTCGTTCTCGGCTGCAGGGAAGGAAGTGCGGGAGGCCGGTTGTATGAGGCGGCATGTGTGTTGAAGTCTTTGATTAGGGACCGTGCATATCTTCTGATTGCTGAGCGTGTCGATATTGCTGCTGCGGTTGGTGCCAGTGGCGTTGTTCTCTCAGATAAAGGTTGAATTTTTCGCCACTAGAGCAACAATTTGATCACATCCATTTTTCCTTTGTTTGTTACTGTTTTTAGGTGTTCAAGAGAATTGTGAGTGCTTGATCCTCATGGACGAAGGATCTTCCTTGAAGCATGCAAGTTAAAATGAATTGTCATGGGGAATTAGTCTCTTTTCATTGCTTAATGGCTGCAAATTGCTTCTGTATTCATTAAGAAGTCAGCATTATAGAGAAGAAGTCCCGAAAATGCTAGCTGCTTTTTATCCATCAAGATGACAACTTATTGCTGCCCCATGGAACGAAAACAATGCTAGTATAGGATAGTAAAATAAATTCATGTGTATCTGCGTTTCTCCATATATTTCTCTGTTAGACAGTGTGGTTTGTTTTCGACATATGCTAAGACCTGCTCACTATTATCTGAATGGCCACACCGCTAGAGCTATTTCCTCCCATTCAATGCTCTCCCATAATGATGCTGGGGAAGCTGAACTTTGTTGGCTCTCCACAGTACAACGCTACCCTTCAAGCCAATTTCTGTAATTCCTTCCACTTAAGTTTTATGTGGGAATTGGGGAATCCAAGCTGATAGTTGGTAGTGGCTGCAACACATAGCCCAAGTGAAGTTATCCTAGCTGCAATTTGTTATACTAAATACCATGACTCTGCCCTAGCAATTCACGATTCTATCTGAGGCTGGCAAAGCATTTACTTTAGGAGGCTTGTTTTGACCTTTCATTTAGGGATGTCTGGCAGTGTTCATCTCTAATTTAAAAATTTTATCCTTTATAAAGAAAGCAATTATTGTCAGAAGTTACTGACAATTACAATGCTGCAATCACCATGGGTTGGTTGAGATTTACGACTGTTATGGTACTCATAATTTTGCGCCATTAACCTTCCACTGAAAGCCAGAGATAAAACTTTTTTTTCTCAGATGGGCTCTAAGTTTAACTAATCTTTCTCTGTCTGGTAGCTGTGCCATCAATAACTCTAATTAATTTAAATTCCTTTAGGAACCCAATATTGTGTCTAGGACTCTGTCAATATAGAATAGCTCTTCTAACTTGATAGCACAATCACTGTGGTACCATTGAAGCTTTCTAGAGGTGAAGTGGCCCCCTTCTTGAATTGTTTCTTTTGAACAACTCTTTTCTTCTGACATCTGTGTACTGGCTTAAGTCATTAGAATGGTAAACAGGAAATTTATCAAGGGGTTACCTCATATATCTCTCCTTAAATGCAGGTCTTCCTGCACTTGTTGCAAGAAATATGATGTTGGAGTCCAAATCTGACTCTATAATTCTCCCTTTAGTAGGAAGGATTGTGGAAACTGCAAACTCTGCTCATGGTGCATCTAGTTCTGAAGGTGCTGATTTTCTAATATTAAAAATTGATGTGGAAATGCATGCTGAGGCATTGGTTAAGTCAGTTTGTCAGCATGTAAAGGTACCTGTCTTCACCATGATTGCCATGCTAGAAGAGGGCATGTCTTCTGTTCCCGCTGTGAAGTTGGTCCAATCAGGTGCAAGTGGGATGGTAGTATGCTTGAAGGACACAAAGCTATTAACTGATGATATTCTGATCAAGATGCTTTCATCAGTATATGAGATGAATACGAGGGAACAAGATCAGTTCCAATCATTGGCAAAGAGTGATGCAATGCATGTGGAAAGAAATTTGAATGGGAAAAGCATGGTGGCTGGATTTATTAAAATTGAGGATAGAGAAAAACAGCTTTTAGATGCTGAAAGTCTGGTTTTACTTGAAGCAATTGATCTTATCCACAAAGCTGCACCACATGTGGGTATTTTCCAATATCTTATGTTTGGGAATTGAAGATTACCTACCAGTAGTATTTATTATTTTTGCAGGCCACTGAATATGCAAATGCATTTATCTTGACTTGCAGATGGAGGAGCTATCACTTCTTGTGGATGCAGTTTCTCGACTCAATGACCCTTTTCTGCTGGTTATAGTGGTAATTGAGTGTTGAACTTCAGACAACTCTGGTTACAAGGTTATACATTGGTATTAGCTCTAAATTTCACACTTGTTCAGCTGCTGAAAAATATTGCAAATGTTGTTTTTAATGTTTATGCGCTGGGGTCTTTTTCACTTTCACTTTCTCTCACTGTTATATTACAGATACAAATTTGATTCAAGATGACAGAATTTTGATCGTTGTTGTCAGTTGTATTTTATCAGCCATTGCATTTGAGATTCTTAAATTTAGTCTATTGGACTTTTCTTTAGTCCTTCTTGATATGTCTCTTTGATATCTCTAGGGTGAATTTAACTCGGGTAAATCAACTTTAATCAACGCTCTCTTTGGAAAAAGATACCTCAAGGAAGGAGTGATTCCAACCACCAATGAGATCACTTTGTTTTGCTATTCTGATGTGGACTCTGGCGAGCAACAGCGCTGTGAAAGACATCCAGACGGTCAATTTATATGCTACCTACCTGCGCCCATTCTGAAAGAAGTTAGTTCATCCACACTTGTTGCTAAGTGTATGTTTAAGTTCATTACTCTTGAGAGATTGACCTTTTTTGTTCATATTGTTGATTGATCATGAGTTTAGCTCTGTAATAACTATTATATTTTTTACGTTTGTTTTCATGTACATAAATAGTTTAGAATGCGCTATCAAACAATCTTTGGACAAGTTTTCTAGTCTGCTGTCTCTCTCTTGTTATGCTTTTTCTTGCACTTTCTACTAATGTCAGGCAAGCATATTTGTTATTTCATGCATGCTTAACTAGTGGGGATGATAAGACTTAGTGGAAGATGGGACATAAAATGTTTGCATTAAGACCTTTTTGCACTTGCCAGCATCCAAGTTGAGCTCCCCTGGTTTATGTTTTTTATTGCATGTTAGTGGTTATACTGGTTAATGCTCAAGACTTAAGACTAAGGGGATGTTAGTGCAAGCTCAGAGGCTTGGAGGAAGGGTCAGGGGGAGGGGGAAAGCAAGGAGATAGGAGAGAGGGTACTAGATAGATATTCAAAAGGATTGGCAGACTTGGAAATCCACAAATATTTTTGCTAGCAGACTAAATGGAGATGTGCTTTTAAAGAGGGAGGGTGCTAGGCTGATATTCAAAAAGACAGGCAGACATACAGGGATTTTCTAACACAGGAACTAGTGGATTTAAATTTTGATATGCTTTTAGTGCATCCTGCTAGTTCGACATGATTATATGACTTCATGAAAATGCTGTAAGCATTTGACTGGCTATGGTACATTGGCCAAAGTGTACAGATTGGAGCATGAATTGAGCAGAGCTAGAGTTTGTGCGGCAGTAAGCCTAGGAATGATGAATTGATGTCAAGTTCATTCAAGGCAACATTTGAGTTGTTCTAATAAGAAAAAAATTGTTTCAAAGTACATATTGATGGCTTAATCATGTGTAACAATGGATATGGGTTAACAATGGTTGGGGACATTTCTTTGTTTTGAAAGGGTTGAAAGATTGGATAAAGTGGTTTGGGAAATGAAGATTTGTTAGATCTTAATTGTCCCATACCTCTGTAGTATCCAAAGTCCAAACAACTACAAATGTTGGTATAGATGAACAATGTCCTCTTTATCAATAATTAAGGATACATCAATGGCCCCAAAAAAAAGAGATTATCACCTTCATCAGAAATAATGTCATTTTTTTGGGGAACTTTATTAAAAAAAAAGAAAAAAATTAAAAAAAAGGAGAAAAGTAAAATTTTTCAATAAAACTCTACAATAAATTAGGATAAATATAAATACACATTTAGACTAAAAATATTAAATTCCAATATTTAATGACCAATAGAAATACATATAAAACCTATCCATACAACCCCTGCAAATTTAATATGACTTTAATGCATGAAAAATCATGTATTGATCTAAACATTTATAAACAATATATGTTAAATAGATATGGATTTTTTATTATTTTGGGGTCGTTATCACAACTATTTGGAAGGAATAAAATCAGAAATTATTAAAAGGCCATTAGGTTGAAATTTTGTAAAAAAAAAAAAAAGATAATATCTCTGATATTATCGATAAATTTTAGAATAGACAAACGTAACAGTTTCCTATATAATAATTTATCAGTCACTTCCTAAAACAATATTATTGGTGGTTATCACTAATAATATCGAAATTGTGAATGCCGCAAAGGAATACAAATCTTTGCTATTTGGATTTACTTGCAAGGGGAAGCCAAAATGTTATGATCTGAAAAAGGAAATTTTAGAGTAAAATAATCACTAAAGCAATCACCAAGAGTGTAGCTTTAAAAATTCTTCTCTTGTGGGGTTCATTGATATAGCTTAGATCATTCTATATTTGTTAACTATTAACATGGAAAAATCATTATCTAGGTATATATTTTATATTAATAAACCTTGTTGGCATGTGCAAAGGAATTATTAGGAATTGAAAAAAATCTTTATGATCTTTTTCTAATATGAGATAAAATATCTTAAGTATTTCCTAAGCTTTTATGATCAAGGTTGTGTGATCAAAAGATAGGGACTGTTTTGACCCGCTGTCAATGAGTATTCAAAGGAACCAGTGATGTAGGACAAGTAGGAAGAAAAGAGAAGAAAGAGGAAGAAACCTCTTAAGGGAATAAAAAGGGAAGAAATATGAGAAGTAAGGAAGAATTTAGGGAGAATTAGGGCAAGCAAAGAAACAATCAATTTTAATTATCAAGTATTGTTAAACCCCAATACAACCTACCCTATTTATAGACTGAAGGCAAAACCCTAGAATATGCGTAAAATATGCATAACAAATAAAATAACAAAAATACCGTCAAAATCCCTAATCAAATAAACAAACCCTAATTGCTATGATTGTGTCTAAAATAAGTACGAATTGAACGCACATCATAATCCCCATCAATTCTCTTCCGCTTGGAAGAATGCTCCACTGGAGAGTTAGCATGATAATACTGATCAAGCAAATATGGGCCCAACTCTTGACGTTCCTCATCGGATATCTATGTAGCATCAGTGTCAGGCTTGTTTCTTCATTTGACAAAATATCTATGTAGTTCACCTGAAGAAGAAGTAATGAGCTCATTTTGGAGGATACTCTCAACCTGATCTGTGGGTGTAAACTGATTTTAGGGTAGAACTGGAACAGAATCAAAAGTTGAAGAAACTCCTTAGTTTGGTATTCCTGTAGGTGAAAGAGGAGGCTCGAAAGTGCCTCTATAAGGAAACAAATCCTCCACATTGAAAGTTGAACTAATTTCTAAATTTGGAGGCAAGTAAAAAATATATGCATTTGATCCTAATTTTCGTAAAATATGAAAAAGACCATTAGCTCGTGCATGCAACTTTTTAAAAGATTTTTTAGGAAGTCTCTTAAGTCGCATACGAACCATAACATAATCACCTTCATTAAACTCATGATGCTTATGGTGTACATCAGCAGCAAGTTGATAAGTTTCATTACTTAGTGCAATTTTCCTTCTTATAGTGGAATGAACATCATTAATATGCTGTGGAAATGAATTAGAAGAAGCAGAAACATGGATATTGGGTGGCAAAAGCACAAGGTCAATGGGAGCATGAGGAGGAAAACTTTGAACAATCTTAAATGGGGACTTTCTAATGGATCTGTTGACGAAATTGTTGTAAGAAAACTCTACAATGGACAAAAATGAATCCCAAGTACCTAAGTGTTCATCTACTAACCATCTAAGTAAATCTCCCAAACCTTGATTGACAACCTCAGTTTTACCATCAATTTGTGGGTGAAAAGCAGAAGAAATTTTCAGTTTAGTATTAGAAAGTTTCCACAAAGTTTTCCAAAAGTAACTCACAAAACGAACGTCCCTTTCAGTCACAATAGTAGATGGTAAATTATGTAGTCTGACAATCTCTTTGAAAAATAACTTTGCTAAATATGATGTATCAGTAGTCTTTTGACATAGTAGAAACTGAAATATCTTTGAAAATTGATCTACCACCACCAAGATAGAATCAAACCCTCCAGGAGTCCTAGGTAAACTAAAAATAAAATTCATGCTAATATCTATCCAAGGAGTGTGTGGGATAGGTAATAGTGTGTACAATCCTGTGTTTCTTTTCTTTATCTTTGCTAGCTGACAGGTTCGACACATAAACACAACTCTAGCAACATCTCACTTCAAAGAATGCCAATAAAACCTATCTTCAACTAGAGCTATTGTCCTGTCTCTATCAAAATGTCCTACAATACCTTCTACATGTAATCCTCAAATAAAAAAAATCACGCAATGAAGTGTTGGGAATACATAACTTAGAACCCCTAATTAAATAACCATCCTTGATTACAAAATCAACATATTCTTGATGATTTCCACTCTATACTTCCTGAAAGATAATACCAAACTTTGAACATATGACATACTCATCCTTCAACCTATCAAAACCTCTGACATTGACACTCATGGTTTGAAGGACTGCAACTACATGACTAAGGGCATCTGCTGGCTTGTTCTTAGCACCTGCACAATGTTTAAGAACACAAGTATACTCTTGAAGAAACTCTATCCACTCGGCATATCTAATACTAAGCTTACTCTGTGATTACAAATATTTTAAAGCTTGATGATCAGAATAGAGTACAAATTCTTGAGGTAACAAGTAACACTGCTAATACCTCAATGTTTAGACTGTAATGTAAAATTCTTTATCATATGTTGAATATCTCTGCTTAGCTTCATTGAATTTCTCATTGAAATATGCAATGAGATGACCCTCTTGACTTAAAACACCTCTAATACCAACTCTTGAAGTATCACATGCAACCTTGACTTTTTTGGTGACATCATCATCCCCAATGACATGCCTGCGGTCAACTGCCATATTCTGTTGTGGCTGTCGTGGAACATCTCATAATTTAGCCCTATTTTGTTGCCAAGGTTCAGTTACATGTGTTTCTCTAACATTTGGAAAATCTCCTGGGTTTTCAACTGGAAATTCTCTACCAAGACCTACAGACTGAGGATGACCCTTAAGTGTACCCGAAGGAGGAAGAATGCCTCAATGTTGGTGGTGCGATCTTACGGGATTTTGATTATGCTCATTGAGAGAAGTTTGACTTATTTAAGTTTTGAAAAATTTACCACTTACTTTTTGACAGAACGTTTACCTAGTTAGATGTTTGAGTATAGACTGAATTTGTGTTTTAACTGCGTTTAAAATTGGTTTTGAAACTAGGACAAGGACTCAGTGAAGTTGGCTTGTTTTGGGGATAGGTTCTCACATTTTTGAGCTAGAGAATCATATTTTTCATTGAGGTGGTCATAGGTTTGGGACAATTTCTCAGCTGTACTTACAAGTTTTGCATTGGTAACCATGATGGGGGTAACACAAGTGGCTCAGAATGAATGAATGATGCAATTCAAAAGCATAAAAATGTATGCCACTACAATATAAAATTCACACCAAAGTAATTAACTTAAAGATGCTAAATAAGTCACCAAAGCAAACAAAATAATAGAAGAGATTTTAATTTGATCAACTGATAAGAGTTTAATTGAAGTTCAAGTGGAAGAAATGTACCCTTTAAGAAGTCTTAACAACCTTTCTTAAATACATGTGTACCAAATTGCAATTTTTGAAAGAAAGTGCTTGCTAAAATTTTTAGAAAATAGGCTTTTCTCCAATTTTCAGCAAAGGTAGGGGTTTTTTTGAAATTTCTGAGATACAGGGGTTGTTCTAGAATTTCAAAAAACGGGGACTGTCTCGCAAAGAATTTCCAGCAAGGGTTTGTTTTGCAGAAGTTTAGAAGGAAGGGGTTGCTTGCAAAAACCCCAAAACCCTCTATTTGTCTTCCTCATGCGGCTGTAGCAATTTGTGGATTTTGAAACCCACTGGAGACAGTTCCGACGACACAGGAGGTGGCAGGAGACGCTGGAGTAGGGGTGCAACTCTGTCTAATTCGGGTCGGTTCTTGGTTGACCCTACCCTAACCTTATTTATAAAAATCCTACCCTAACCTATATTTAGGTTGGTTTGATTTGAAGTCGAACCTATCCTACTTTTTCTAAAATCGGGTTGGTTCAGTTTCGGGTCAAAATCGGTTCTTTCAAAACTAAGCTTGATTGAATTATCAAATAATTATATAATCCTAGTTATATATAATCTAAGTATGAATAAAGAACATTCTTTCAAAGTAAAGAAAACATGCCAGAAAATACAAAATGAAAATAAATCAAAATTGGTGAACTATCTTTATTAAGAATCATTAATGAGAAACATGAAAGTTTGGACTTCAACCCTTTGCTTGCTTACCTCGTATTAATAGGATATCTCAGTTATATTTGATTGTTGCACCTAGCATAAATACCAAGGTAGAGATAATTAGTAATTTATTAAAAGATGATAGCAGAATCCATTGAGTAATCTTTAAGCTTTAAAGCATAAATGTACGTATCATGTAATAGTGTGAAATATACATATAACTATGAAAATAAATCAAATTGTGTTAGCTTGTTAAGTCTTTTAGTATTCTTTTTTAATAATTCATGCGGGTCAATTCGGTTCGGGTACCCAATGCCTTAAACCGAACCTACCCTAAAAATGAATGCGGGTCAGGAAGGTGGAACCGACCCTACCCTTTGGGTAAGAAAGGTGGAACCGAACTTGTAAAAAATTGGGTAGGTTTTGGTTCGGTTTGCGGGTACTCTATCCAAGCCGCACCCTTATGCTAGAGGATCTGTCCAACGTCACTGGAGCTACCGGTTCTGCAGAAACAACCACTAAGGCTGTCAGAAAACACTTTTCGACACTTCAATGTCGTTGGATCTGGAAGCGGAAGCTTTGAAAGAGACTTTAGACGCCTTTAGTGAAGTTTCCAACTCGATGGGCTACTGGAGTAGATCCAGAAGTTGCTGGAGACGGGAAAGATAGCGTCGACAGTGGGTTCTGACGCCTGCTACCTCTTTTCCAATGCTTGGAAGGCTATTTCCGATGTTGTGGGTTGATAGAGCAGAGTCAGACGAAGACTTCTAGAAGGGTTCCGAAGTTTTGGGTTGCTGGAAACCAATAAGTGGGCTTCTGATGTGTTCTGCTGAGTTTGGCCAACGTTGTACATTGTCAAAATCGAAGTCGGAATCTTTGAAGTTGCTAAAAATTGCCAAAGAAGGCATTAGATTGGGAAGATATGGCCTTGGAACGGATTTCTAGCAATGGCTATGTTGGATGCTACCTTCTAAGATGTGTCGAGGAAGATGGGGTAAAAATAGTCCAAACGGGCTACCAACTATGTTGATCAGCAACAGTTGATGAAAAATTCACCAGGGTTCGCTCTAATACTAAATTGATGTAGGACAAGTAGGAAGAAGAGAGAAAAAAGAGGAAGAAACTTCTTAAGGGGATAAGAAGGGAAGAATTTAGAGAGAATTAGGATAAACAAAGAAACAATCAATTTTAATTATTAAGTGTTGTTAAACCCTATATACAAGCTACCCTATTTATAAACTGAAAGCAAAACCCTAGATTATGCGTAAAATAAGCGTAACAAATAAAATATCAAAAATACCCTCGAAATCCCTAATCAAATAAACAAACCCTAATTGTTACGATTGCACCTAGAATAAGTACAAATTGGGCGTACATTACAATCCCCATCAACCAGTCTTCTAAGATGCAGAACATTGGTTTTATCTCTTGGTCAAAGTGTAAAATTATCTGACTAGACGATTTAAGACTACCAAATCCTGAGATGTAGCAAGATTGTTGGAAAACTGATTTGTCTTTCCCAATGATTATGTTGCCAACATGTTTTTACACAAAACCAAGCATCTAGAAAACAGATAATTGTGTTATACAAGTATTTCATGGAAGATTTAACCAGTAAAAAACAAAACCAGAACTGTGGAATGTTAGAGTACTGAGGATCTAAAAGACGATGGAACAAAACAAAGCCTATCAAATGCATATCTGAAGGATCTAAAAGATGATGGAACACAACAGAGCCTATCAAATGCATATCTGAAGGATCTAAAAGATGATGGAACAAAACAGAGCCTATCAAATGCACTTTTAGTGACAATGTAACCATAGAAGTGTTATACTCAACATAGAATTAATTGAGATTGCTGATCAAGTATCTAAACACAATGGTGTCCAATAACTTGAGTCAGTAATTCCTGGTGTGGAAAAGATTGAGAAGGATGTTGCTTATGGAAATAGAGCTGGATAGATGAGGTAGAAATGTGCATCAGAAGTTTTATATTATAGGCAAATACCAATCTAATGATCTCTTGTACTCATCTAGGTGAGAAAGTCAAATCCTCAACACATTGTTTCTTGGGAAACCTGAAAAGTAATTATTTGTTTTCTTACCATGCATTCTGTTATTATTGTGCCTCAGGATATATTTCATTGTTACAATTACTTTTAATTTTTCTTGGGATTTTCTGGTTTTTTTGGTCAGACCTGCAATGTGTGGTTTGTTCTAACAGCTTCTATGAGAAAATTTGATTTGAGAAAGAGACAACAACTACTAATTTTAGAAAGAAAAATTTCGCCGTGTTTGTCTTATTTTGAATGTTTCTATTTGTGGCCTTTCCTAAATGTAGATTTATGAATTTACTATGGTGCTTTGTTGATTTGTTTTAAGTTAGTGCTAAATTTTATCTTGGCTTCTTTTTATTCCTTTGATGGTTTGTCGTTTCTGTTCTCATGGCAAAGCAGATGAATATCGTTGATACACCAGGAACAAATGTTATTCTTCAAAGGCAACAGCGCCTCACTGAGGAGTTCGTGCCCCGAGCAGATCTGCTTCTTTTCGTTATTTCAGCAGACCGACCATTAACTGAAAGTGAGGTACAACGAATGGCTCTTCTTCACTCCTTAACATGGAGTATCTTATTAACTAAGTCCATATACATTAGTAACAAATGATGCTGATATGTTCACAATCCAACAACACTCGCTTAAAATCACTTCTGAACACAATCTATTCACTGTAATGCTGCTGATCACCTTAGTAGTTGCTAATGAAGAA
The DNA here is from genome assembly GCA_036873735.1 of Pouteria campechiana. NCBI lineage: Eukaryota > Viridiplantae > Streptophyta > Magnoliopsida > Ericales > Sapotaceae > Pouteria > Pouteria campechiana. The sequence goes on from JAYJMB010034574.1 coordinate 18,533, forward strand.
TATTGCATCTTCTTCACAAACAGAGATTTTCATGCTTTCCTTCTGTTTACTTTTAAAATGTTAACCATCAGTCTTTGTTTTGAACTTCTGTAGTGCCATTAAATTTTCCTTGGCCTGTTTGGATTCAAGTAATCCAGTATGTTATTATGTTACAAAATATAGGCAAATATGAAAAGAGAGATTGATGTCATCACTTTAAGGAAAATACGATTATGTTCCCCTGGTTGTTTCTATGAAGTATAAGTTCAAATTTTTAGGTATAATAATTTCTTATGATACAAGTTTATTGTCTGGCCCTCACTATATAGTTTAACCTCATATGCTGAAGTTAATTCCAGTTGTTTCTGTGCTGGATTTCAGGTTGCTTTTCTTCGTTATGTTCAGCAGTGGAAGAAGAAAGTTGTATTTGTTCTAAATAAATGTGATCTCTATGAGAATATCAGTGAGGTTCAACTCCAAATTTTTCACCTTTCGTAATTTTTAAGTTTTCCCTTTGTTTCTAGTAATTCCTCTTGTTTTCAACTTTTGATCATGAGCATACCTTCAGAAAGAATTTCTTCCATGTTGCTTTCTAGGAAATTATCAGTAATACTTCTGTCTCCTTGGCTTGGATGTAGCTTGAGGAAGCCACTGCATTCGTGAAAGAGAATGCACAAAAATTGCTGAATATGGAACAGGTGACGCTGTACCCTGTATCTGCACGGTCTGCATTGGAAGCGAAACTTTTGGCTTCAACAGATGTTGGAGAGGATTCTACAGAACTTCTAGTGGACGATCCTTACTGGAAGAGCAGCAACTTCCATGACCTTGAAGATTTTTTATTTAGCTTTTTAGATGGATCCACAGATACAGGAATTGAAAGAATGAAACTCAAGTTTGAGACGCCAATTGTTATTGCAGAGAGACTACTTAATGCTTGTGATTCATTTATAAGGCAAGAGTGTGAATTTGCGAATCAAGATTTAACATCAGTTAGAGAAATAGTTGACAGTGTGAAAGATTGTGCCCTCAAGATGGATAGTGAAAGCCTTCCTTGGAGGAAACAAATGTTGTCACTGGTATATTCCACTTGAGCCCATCATTTCAGGTTGTGAAAATTTCAATCTCATGACTATGAGATAATCTTTTTATTCTGGAATTCTCTGGAATCAGAGTAACCATTATTACCATTGACCATACCTTGTCCAGTAATTTGAAGTCAGAGTCATATAGCTTTGCAATTTTCTCCACACTCATCAAGACTTTTCCATGATCCCAGGTCCCAAGCTCATGACTGGCCTGTGTTTTGGAACCGCGGGGGGAGTTTCTAGGTTCCTGGGATCTATGGTCGTAATTTTATTAGAAAGTTATCTACCTTGTTGAGCAAATATGTGGGACTCTTAATTTTATTATGAAGTTATCTAACTAGTCAAGGGCATGCCAGCTAGGTATTGCAATGTAGCACGTGAATATGGGGATTTTGGCCACCACAATAGCGTCTTAGTGTCTGGGGATACTGCTCTTCTGTAGCCAAACCTGAACTTTGTACAAATCATGTCTATATTAATTCTTTTGCAGATTGAGACAGCGAAAGTGCGTGCAGTGAAGCTTACAGAATCTACTCTTCAGCTATCAAATCTTGACCTGGTTGCTTCATACTTCATCAAGGGGGGGAAAACCAGTTCAATTCCTGCTACCTCAATTGTACAAAATGAAATTATTGGTCCTGCAATCTTGGATGTTCGAGTAATTATTTTTCCTAACCTTACCAAAACCTGATAAAATAAAACTTAAAATAATTTCTATGAGGCTTTTCCTATTTCCTCATGTGTGGAAGCTCAACTAATTGAAATGCTGGCTCAGCAACATATGGCCTTTCCGGAAGTTGGCAATGCTTTTTAGATGTTTTGACCTAAAAGTTAGGGTTTGCACCAGCTTAGGTTGGCAACAGCATGGGAAGTGGAAAATGGATTCAGAATGAAATTAAGTTTGCTCATAGACTCCATTCAGGAATGAAATTGCCTGTTTGTCTAGTCAGAGGAACTAGGGGTTGCTTTCAACCACATGCAATGCTCAGATCCCAGACACATTTTCTAGATTGACTTATGTCTGTTGATGCATGTTAGGGCTCCAAATGCATGGAATTAGTTGGCTGTTACTTACAATTTCTAGGCTTGCTATGGCTGGAAGCATTTTTGTATGTTCATCACTAAATACATTGCAACTTACACTCCAAGGGAAAAAAAATCACATCAAAACTCATTGCACTTAATGCTGTTTATAGGACATGCAAAATTCATACACTTTCAGATACAATTGCCATTCCATGAAGGTATTTGTCTAGTTCTAGGAATCCTGGGAATGCTGTCCAAACTTAAAAATTTATTGCCTGCATATTTGGAACCTTGTCACTGTCTTGATTTTTTGCTACCGTGTTCTCTCTCACAAACATTGATTACACTATTAGCTTTAAGGCTTATTTTTGTTTCTCGCACCAATATATAAATTTAAGGAATCTTCATAATAAATGCATAAAGCATTTCATTGTTTTAAACATCTACAGAAGTTTAACCCTTGGTTTACATTAAGTAGCTAAAAGATTTGGATTCACTACACACCTGTGTATGAGTGTGTGTAGTACCACTGCACACCCTCTATAACACTATACTTTGCATTCCAACCAAATAGAGTATTTCCAATACACACTAGGCTCCTTTCTTTCCAATCATTATCCCTACCTTTCAATCATTTATCCCTATATGTTTTTTTTTTTACTTTTAATCATTTATCCCAATATATTCTCAACTTTTTAATTGTTCACCCCTATTCTTTTAATCATTCATCTACTGTTTCTAATACACTCCCAACTACACATCACTCATCTTGTGATTATGTCTTATGTGTAATACACTCTCCACTTTTAATACACACACTAATACACAAATAAGTAGTGAATCCAAACTCAACCTTAATCTTTAGGTCCTCATGAATTGTCTAGAGTTTCAAGTTTTCACTAGCACTGTTGAATTTCAATATATGTTTTTTTTTTCTAGTTAAAATTTCTCTAAAGCCAGTTGATTTTGTTTATGAAATTTCATCTTTGTATTGTTATATATATTTGGAAATTCAGAGACTACTTGGGGAATATTCAATATGGTTGCAATCCAGTAACATACGTGAAAAGAGGCATTACAAGGAATCTTTTGAAACACGATGGTCTGCATTCATGACACCACAAGAACCAATTCCTTCAGAAACTAGTGAATTGATGAGAAGGACAGAGGACCTTAGCTTGCAAGTTATAGCGGATTTCAGTCCTAGTGCTGCTGCAAAACTTTTTGATCAGGAAATCCGAGAAGTGGTGAGTTTAACATTGATCATAAGGTTTCTTTCACAATTATTTAACAGCCAACATCATTTCATGCTGGTAACCTCTAATTGATGATTTTCTGCTTCCCTTTGTTGTCTGTACATTTATATTTAAGTTGTCTCAAAAAGGTTTCAGTTTACTCCAGTGGTGCACCTTATGGGTAAGATAACTGCTTATGGTCATGTGACAAAGGTCACCTCACTTGTTTTGGAAATCTTTAATGTCCCCATACTATTTTATTTGTCTGTTACTTCTCCAACTACATATTTGATGTAAAATGCAAGACAATTTTTTCTTTCTTGTGAACCTTCATCATTGGTAATAGAACCTTCTATTTCAGGGAAGTTAGGATCCGTAGTAATGCAGTTAGGTCTTCTAATCTCTTCATGTTCATGGCAATGTAATTCACCTTGGTTTACATCTTTTTGGTATCTGGTAGATATTGACATAATTTTTAATGCTTAGCAAGCTTTGGTATGAATGTAAACATTCCTTTGTAATGGACTCAGTTATCAAAGGCTGAACTAATTCATGACATCCTAACCCAACAAACTTGCAATGAGACTTTCATATTGATGGATGTGTTAATGATGACTTGTCTAATGCACTTTAGATGCCTGTTGATTGAAGGGTTGAATGATATGTACTGAGAGTAGAATTCAACCTTCTTTTCACTTGTGTTTGACATAATATTGTCTTGTGATTTTAGTCCTACATCAGATACATGTTCGAAAGCAGGTCTAGTCAGCAGGCCCTGTCTGGAATGTGTAAGCTATGTGGTGCCTTGCGCATATGGGATGTTTGATCCAGCAAGAGCCATCTGAACTGTATTTTAGCACAGCTCTTCTGTGTGGTTTTCCTTGTTTCAATTTTTTAACATGAGATTAGAGAGGTCAAGAATCCCAACTAGGTTGAATGCCGCCTTCTTAATCTTCATCCAACTTAATGATTCGGAGATGAAAATTTTTCATAAACAGCCATTTTACAGCCTTGCATGACTGTGTTCACCTTCCTTCTCATCGCCATCATTCCTCGAGTTGATTGTTGTAAGCAGAATTGTGAACATCATTATAGCACCAGTTATTGGACCTTTGACTAAAGAATTATCAGTATCACCATAGAAAAAAGAGCACACCTTATACAACAGTGTTATGTATGTTTTTGAAATGAATATTGTGATGAATGCATCCAAATATAATGCTATTGCATATGCAAAAACCAAATTGTGATAATACTAACAATATCAATGATGTTATCATGAATTTCTATGAAAGACAACAGATATTATCAATGATACAGAGGAATATGCACAAAATAAGTCGATGAGTCTGTTGCTACCAATCATATTACAATGTAGATAATAAATGCAAAACCAAGTGATGCAGCGCAAGTAGGAAGATGATGAAGAAATTGGAAGAAACCTCTCAAGGGGAGAAGAAGGGAAGAATTTATAGAAGATTAGAGTAAAAAAGTAATCAATGTATTCAATAATTAAGTGTTTTTCAACCATAATACAAGCTACCCTATTTATGGACTGAAAACCATAAAATACGGGTATGCGTAAAATATGCGTAATAAACAAATAAAATACCAAAATACTCTTAAAATCCCAAATCGCATAAAGAAACCCTAATTGCTACGATTGTGCTTAAAATAAGTACGAATTGGGCATACATCACGATCCCCATTACAAAGTGGTGAATAATTCTGAAGATATTAACAGTCCTATAATGAATAATGAACAATTTATAAGGAATATTGAAAAGGAAGTCAGCCATTATCTAGGTGATATATAGTTATATTATGCCATTCATAGATACCATGCAATCTCACTGATTTTTTGTCATATCTAGGAAAATCTATGAAACGTACCTTTTGTTTGATGTTCCTATTGATCAGTTGAAAGAATAGAGTGGTAGATATAACACCTTATGTTTGCAGTATTTGACAAACTAGTTATGCTTTCTAGCATGCTACATCAGCAGGACTTTGTTTCCAGTTTTTACTAGATCTCCCATTGATGTTATTCTCTTATATATGGGGATGGATATCATTATCTAGCATTAGACATCTGTTGTGCTAATCATATGGCCATTTTGTTTTTTCTTTCAATATAGGTTTTTGGAGCTTTTGGAGGATTAGGGGCAGCAGGTTTGTCTGCCTCACTGTTGACATCTGTATTACCAACCACATTGGAAGATCTTCTAGCTTTAGGCTTTTGTTCTGCTGGCGGGTAAGAACTTACCTATCCATATTTTACATTTTCATAGTAATTTCATTTTTATTTTTTCTAAACTGGTTGATGTTTCTCAGTCCCTTAGAATTTAAAATCCAGCTAAATGAGTGAAAAAATATGGATAATTCATAGCTGTCTGCCAAGTTTTAGGCAAATACCAAATATGGACAATTCATAGTTGTCTGCCAGGTTCTAAGATATGTTAGCCAACATAGTGTACTCCTTAAATGCTTCCTGGGATTTCACCGCAAGCCTATAATGGTTTGCAGATTACAATTATCAAGATATGAAATTGTGTTATGCAGTGCATTAAAAAACTTTGCCATGGGAGTTTTTACATCTACTGCTATCTTAAGCTTGGATAAAAGAGGATGAGCTGGTTATCAGATTGGCAGCCAACATTAATATTTTTGTCACATCTTATACCATAGATTCTCAATCCAAGTTTTAAATGCCAGGGTATTCCTTATAAATGGGCCATTGCATTGGAGCCCAATTGCTGTAAGAAATGTTGTTAAGGAATTTTTCCAGAAGCGATGTGCCACAATAGCATTATGTTGTGGTGAAAAGTGGGCAAAGGTTCTCATGTCTTGGTTATCTTGCATTGGTGGAGAAGTTAGTTAAAAAATATAAAGTTCACTTTGCTTCATAGAATGTAGAACCTTTTTTGGAAAACGTAGGAGTTAGTGGATGCTATAAGGTAAAGAAGGATCAAAATAATATGCTTTCAAAAGACTTAGTGGAAATGGACAAGGCTAAAGAAAGTAATGTATATAAATTATGGTATATATGGAATGATAGAAATAAGTAGAAATTTAATAGATAAATTTATGGATGTAAATAGATTTAGTAATAGGAATATATAAATAAAACTTATATTTGGTGAAGAGATAATCAATATCATTAGTGCTTATGCACTGCAAGTAGGATTAGATAATTGAAGTAAGAATCAATTTAGGGTATTATGAATGATTTAGTACAAAGGATACCAAATTAAGAAAAGATATTTGTAAGAGGAGACTCAAATGGGCATCTTAAAAAAAGAAAAAGGCTTTGAGAGGATTCATGAAGGTTTTGGTTTTGGATTGAGGAATGAAATGGTTAATGCTATTTTTGACTTTGCTATGCATTGGATTTAGCTTTAGAAAATAGCTAGTTTTAGAAAAAGAATTAGAAGGTTGGGTCAATCATTATATAAGAATTATAAAGTCATACTGGATGAAAGTTTAACTATGTATCATGGTTTATCCATAACAGATACATAGATACAAAGTGGTAAAACCAATAAAACTTCTAAAATGAAATTGTAGAATTTGAAAGGAGACAACATGGAACAATTTAATAAAAAAAACAATAAAAGGAGGGAATGAGATAATGCAAAAGATATTGAATTAGAATTAATGTGGGATAAGATTACACAATGTATTAGAAAGTAGAGAGATACATTTTAAGAGTATAGAAAACTAATAAGCACTTTGCATAAGTAAACTTGTTGGTGGAATGAAGATGTAAAAAAGGCTACTGTTGACAAACAAGAAAAATTTAAAAATTTGTAAAACAATAAAATTGAAGTAAATTTACAATAATATAAGTAAATTTACAATAATATAATAATTTTAAAAAGTACACTAAGTGTCATGAATGAAGCTAAACATAAGACTTATGATCATCTTCAGAATGTATTAGAAACTAAAAAATGTGAAAAAGAGATATTCGAGTAGTCAAAATTAAGGAAAAGAATGTATAGAGACTTGCATCATGTTAAATGCATTAAAAGAAAAGACCAAAGAGTCTTAATTAAGGAATGAAATTAAGAAAGGATTAAAAAATTATTCATGTAGTTTATTGAACAACGAACCATTAGAAAATATAAAATTTTGTCAAAATTTCAAATGTAAAGAAACATAAAGGCATCACTTATTTACATAGAATTAAAGTATCTAAAGTAAGTGAAACTCTAAGAAGAATGAGAATAGGAAAAGCTCTAGGACTAGAAAATACACCAATTGAGATTTGGAAGGTTTAAATTGGTTGATGAGTCTATTTAATAAGATTTCAAGATAAAAAAAATGTCAAATGAATGGAAGAAAGTATTATTTGCCTATCTATTCCGTTTTAGGCTAAGAAGATCAACTATTGAAGTCATTTCCTTACTTTCAATTGGTGGAGAAATATAGAGAGAAAAAGAAAAACATTCATATGATTTTTATTAACTTGGAAAAGCTAATAATGTACCTAAAGGATTAATATGGTAGGTGCTGATATTATTGGAGATATTTATGATAGAGTTATAACAAATTGGAGGACCATGAGTAGAGAAACAAGTGAGTTTCCAATCAATACGGGATTACATTAGGTTCAGCTTTAAGTTCTCGTCTCTTTGCTTTAATTGTATATGAACTCACTACACATTTACAAAAGAAGAAGCTTGATGGATGCTATTTGTAGATGATATATTTTGATAGATGAGACAAGAAGGCATAAGTTTAAAGTTATGTTATGCTTTAAAATCTAAGTGTTTTAGAATTATTCGAACGGCAACCGAATACATACATTACAACTTTAGGATTCGTTTGGGAATGAGAAAAAATGTGGGAAAAAATATGGAAAAGTAAGGAAAAAGAGAGAGTAATATGACATGATAAAGGACAATGATTAGAAATAAAGTTAATAAAGAGAAAATAGATAGACTTTTTGTAATAAAAGATAAGAAATAATGATGGAAAATATAGGTCATGATCAGGTAAGGTAAGATTTTTAGGTAGTTAAGATGTCAAATCATATTAAAATACGTGTAAGAAAGGATGGAAAAGGGCAGAACAGTTTTGCACTCTCTTTTCATCATCACCAAACAGAGCCTAACAGTAATAGGAATACAAATAAGGAGCTAACTAAGATTGCCAATCAAGAAGTACAAAAAAATGACCATTTTAGGTATCTAAGATTAATAGTTTAGGGAAGTAGACAAATTGATCAGAAGATTGCACATAGAATTCAAGCTAAGTGGTAAAAATGACATTGTAATTCTGGAATTTTATGCAATTACCAAGTATCTATTAAATTAAAAAAATTCTATAAGACTATCTATGCTTTATGGGGTGGAATGTTTGATAGTTAAACAACAACATACATATGAAACAAGTATAACTGCAATTAGGATGTAAGGTAGATTAGCGGCAAAACAAAAATTAGAAATGAAGCAATTCAAGATAATCTAAAGTTAGAAACAATAGGTTAAAAATGAAATAAAGTAAATTTGGGTGGTTTAGTTATGTGCCACAAAGACTAGAAACTAAATCGGTGAAGAAGAGAACCACTGGAAGGCCAAAAAAACGTGATTAGATGTTATTAGGAAAACATATGAAAATGTTTGGCTTACCAGGGACATTACCCAAGATCAATAGGAATGGTGCAACAAGGTCTATGTACCTGACCCTGCTTAGGTGGGAAACAGTTTATGATAATGATGATAATGATGATGCTAATTGCATCTATACCATGCTTATGCATGATGCATTCATCAAATGCATGCCGAATGGTGTAGAGTGATCTGAATAATTGATTTGGTGGCTGGCCATGCAGATGGGCTGTAATCCAAGGCAAGAAATTGATCATGGCAGCCATCCAAGCAGTGTGTTATGTCTGCAGAAACATATGAGACCTGTAAAGGGTGTAGAGACTCTAGAATATTCAAGTTTCTGGTCATTGGATTAAGCAACTAATGAAAACATTCTCATGAGATGAATTGTCTTTGTTTTTTCCCCCTCAGTAATGTTCATTTTTGTGTCACATAATAATGCACTGGTTAATATATCATTTACAGTTTTTGTTTCTAGTATCTTAGTCAATTTTTTGCAAATATTGAGCATGTTTTAGAAATCTGCATGTGGAAATGGAAGCTAGTTGCAGTAATTGGAGGCTTTGGATTTCTCCAAATATGCAGTGAAGAACAGCGCTCAGCATGTCTATGTTACATCTTTGCTGTTTGAAGTGCAATGGGGATGTGAAATATTATTGATTGACACACTTACAATCACATGTATCAAAGGGCATGTTGAAGAATTCTCTTGTGCTTTTCAGCATTGCCAGTTATCTTCAAGCCATTATGATTTCCTCCTGGGTCATGCTAATTACTGACAATTTCTCCTCTCTTTAACCCATCCTCACTTTTTCCTGAAGGGTATCTCTGCCAGTTAACAACTTTGATAATGGAAGAATCAGTTCCCATCCCAACTAGCTTCAATCAGCATCAAACAAATCATTGATAGCAATCATATGATTGCAGTTTAAGCCCATGGGAAAACTATAAATATTTTTTTAGTCAATTACCAAAGATAGACTTGCTGACATATGCTCCAGAATCTCTTGTTTTATGTTGTTTTTATCTTGGGTTTTGGTAACATAACATTGTTGTATTTTTTTTTCATTTGCTATGCTGTAAGTCCATCTGTTATCTGACAACTTGATATACTTGAGTAGTTTCCTGGCAATTTCAAGTTTCCCAAGCCGTAGAAAGGAGGTGATAGATAAGGTGAAAAGAGCAGCTAACATGTTGGCACATAAGCTCGATGAAGCCATGCTTAAGGATCTCTCAAAGAGTCTAGAAGATTTAGAACAATGGGTTGAGACCCGTGGGAAGCCCCATGAAGATGCAGCTCAAAATAGACTCAAACGAATGCTAGGAATTCAAGAGGAGTTATCCAACATAGGAAAGAAACTGCAAACGCTACAGCTTGAAATCCAAAACCTTCATGTTCCTTGAGACTGTTCCAACCAACATATGCCAGTGAGGAAATCCTCATCATCTGCCTACCGTTTTTGCATTCGTTTGTATCATGCATCATTTCATTTTCTTGGGGGCATCAAGCACTCATTCATGTAGTTTAGGTGTCCATAGAGGAATAAATGGAGAATTCTTTCACGTTATTTTTTATTGTTTAAAAAGAAAATGTGATGTATGATCATTCCTTTAGGTAGTGAAGGTGGAACTCAAAGAATTTAATAATCCCTATTCTTTCTCTGTCGCTGACGGATATTAAATGGAAGCACTTGATTTTGTCTGAATGCTGTTATTTTCTCGATCAAATATCAAACTGACATAACGGTGTCAAATGTCAAATTGTGGGCACTCTGTTTCCTTCTTTCATGCTTGTTTTTTAGTGCAATTTGGATCTAATATATTGTCACTCTGCTGTAAGCAACAGTGCTGGGAAAATTAATGAGTTGGTGATTTCCTCTACTTTTAATTGCATGTAGTGATCCAATTTATTTTACCTTCAACTCATCACGATAGCATGGTACCGCAAGCCACATTCTATGATGCTGCTATTCTACTTTGGTGAAATGAAAGTTTGACATTTCGAAATTTGAACCTCTGTGTCTAAAGGAGGCCTCAAATTTTCCAGAACGATTGTTTTTAAATGGTGTAAAGCATTGCAAATCGACAGCTCTTAAGCATTTAAGAATTGCAAGTTGATAGAATGTGCAGCTGTCTTTCGATAGACTTCCCTCTCTGGTCTCGATGCATGCATTTCTGGAAGATGTCGGTAGCTTTGAAGTCCCAGGTATGAATAACCCATCCATGTGCAGGAAAATGCTCGTTAGGTACAAACACGAAGCTGTCTCCAATGAGTTGGCCACATGAGAGTATGATGAGCAAGCAAAACATTTCTTTTATGCTAATTACATGATTACGGACGGAAACAGCCAGTGGGGGATGGACACCTTTGCATGGTTTACGTAGAAAGATCCCTTTATCTTTTCACTAAACTAGTGGAAATTTAAAGAAGAAAAGGTGGCCACAACATGGCTAGAGAAAAGTAGAAAAGAGTGCACTCATTTACATGCTTGTGTAAGCCACGAAGCGGATTCCTCACCTTTCTCAACAAGAGCGAGTAAAGAATGCAAGCTAAAAGGAGGTAGTAGGGGTTGGCCTTGAGAGATAGGGACATGAGGGAGAAAATATCTCACTTTTCTCAATTAAGAAACTCTGTAGCATTGCTTAGACAGAAAAGATTGAAAAGGATTGGAAGCTGGGTTAGGAGTCTCTAGGGGGTGGGCAAGGGCACATATTCTGACCACCCCACCACAAGAAAGAGGCCTTTTTTTTAGTGTATAACCTCCCACTAACAACCACCAACCGTTAATCTTACGTGGAATGTGCTTTTTTGGAAGCTCTTATCTTTTCCTAGATGCCATCTTTAGTCTGTCTAATTCTGGCCTGCGATTGAAATTGCTGCCTGCTGTTCAGTCTTACCTTGACCATTTTCAAAGTGGGCCCCAAGTTGATTTCTAAATTCTGATTTGGGGATGGTGACCAAACCGTTAAAAATCATTCAGGGTCAAAGCTTCATTGTGCTACTTTCAGCCATATACGCTCAGTCAAGAGCAGAGGTGTAATGTTTTTAGGAAGGAGGGGGATGTGGGTTTTGCCTACCATGCGCTAGGGAGCTCTAAACCACATGGAATACATTCAAAGGAGATTTTATGTTTTTGTGGAATAATGTGTAACAGAAGATAGCATGTGGTCCTACCCATAACCATTTCAGAATCACGCGTATTGGCTGCCACTAAGCATGCAATCCTCATTTGGTTCTGTGAAAGGGAGCAAGCACGTGGTATGGCTCTACCATAGCGAGAAAGGTCGGTCGTCAGCCCCGAAACAGAACGGTTGAAGAGATGCTACTCCAGCATGGGATGGCTGTCCTTAGTCATGGTCACACACATGGAACACGGGGGATGGGAGCATGCTGTTGCGTGCTTCAGTGCCGTAACTTCAGGTGTTGGAACTCGGAACTACACAGTGATCCGCAGAAGATAACATACTTTTGGATGGTGTAGATTGATTTAAGTAAATTTCATAGTTACAAAGGTAAAATGCAGTGTTTTCAAAACCGGACTGGATTGGCCGGTTGGACTAGTTCAACCGTGAACCGGTTAGTTAACCGGTCCGGTCTGGCCCGGTTCATGGTTCAAAGGCAAAAAGTTTTTATTTAAAATTATTTGTAAAATAAAATGATAAATTAAAATAAAATATTATTATTCAAAAGATCTATGTATTTAGATTAATTTCTATGGTTTAGATTTTTAAAAAATATGTTGTATTATTTTTTAATTTTTTTTAAAGAAGAAGAAGACCGGTTTAACCGGTTGCGTTGGCCAGTTGAACCGGTTGAACCATGAACCGGATGCAAGTGCATGTGCGTGTATTGGATAAATTCACTCCATGTGTGTTTGGTGCTTTGGTGTGAGGTAAAATATGGGTAAAAGCTCCTTCATGGTAAAACGGCTGTAAGCCTGTAAATGCCTCCTTTTATCCTTTTTTTTCAATATTAACTTGGTGTTTAAATATAACATTGTCTGGACATTTTATACATGAATGAACCCACATGTCGATATTGATTGACTGTGTACCCATCAAAACTCGAATGGAAATAGGATGCAAGTAGTTGGTGCCACATTTTTCACACACGACGCCCAGTAACAAACCTTGTTTTGTGACAGGTCCTACAATTTAAAGAAGTCAAGTCAGACAAACGACCTTCAACAGAAGATCAAATATCAGGCATATTCATTGATTAATTGATATGTTGTCTAAAAGACAAATGGCTGTCCAAATCAAGCTATAAAGCATTTTTCTAGTTGTTTTATTTTTATCCTTGTGGTCTCTCGGATGATTAATTAGTGTTATGATCTGTTTGATCCACATGATGTTGGGGCAAAAAAAGAGGAGGAACAACTAAACGTATTTGCAGTTGCCTCTATTGTACAATTTGCAAACTGAAGAGGGCAACTTTTTCTACTTGGTCACCTAACAACTTAATGGTAACATTTCTAAATATAGATTTACAATAATTTCTTGAGATAAAGAGATATTTTTAAGTAAAAAAAAAAAAAGAGATGATAGAGGTGTGAAGCGAAGAATGTGTTGTATGAATGAGATTAATTGTGTTTGACTCCATTTCAACATTCTATTTATAGGATTTGGTGGAAACCGTTTTGTAAGGTAAGTGCGGCAAGTGGTTTGGATCTAGATGTTAGATCCGCTTGAATTGGATGTCATGCTCTACATTGATGATGTTTTAATCTGTCATGTTACATAAGCTTTGCAGTCTACAAGACACATTCCCATCTAAAATCTATAAGACATGTTCCAATGCGCCACGTTCAAACCTGTTTACACCTATTTATATGGATTTTCATTTCGATTTTCTGCCTCGTGTCTCCACCAAGACACATCTAATTTATCCACTTGAATATATTCTCCTTCTTATGGAATCTATGACAATCTAAAAGTATAAGTATTGATTTCTTTTTACAAAATTATTATAACAAATTTTGAACCCAAGACTTTTTATGTAGGTAAATCTATTTAGAGTACATTGTAACTAAATATCCTAACACAATGACTTTAGATCCATTAAGAGCAAAAGATACTTAATCTTATTTCAAACATTATGGGATCCAAGTACCACTGGAGAGATGCAAATAAATAAATATAAACAATTCTTTCAAGTCTCTAAATAAGAGACTTTGCTCATTGAACTCTTGACGTCTCTAAATAAGAAACTTTGCTCATTGAACTCTTGACATCTCTAAATAAGAGACTTTGCTCATTGAACTCTTGACATTTGTAAATAAGAGACTTTGCTCATTGAACTCTTGACATCTCTAAATAAGAGACTTTGCTCATTGAACTCTTGACATCTCTAAATAAGAGACTTTGCTCATTGAACTCTTGACTTGGACTGCAAGCTTAGTGTTGAATTTATGTTATTAGGAAGCTTAGAGTTGAATTTCTGTTATTAGGACTTATACAATGGATTTTAGTCTCATCCTTGTAGTTGTTTTCCAAAATGCATTTCTTTAGTTGGTAAGTCCACCAAATTCTGACTTGATCTAACGAAGTCAATATTTACCACTATATCTTGGAGCAATTGCCTTACATAGTTATATCTTAAAGTAATATGTTTAGACTTATCATTATAAGTTTTGTTGTATGCTTTTGATAAAGTTACCTCATTGTCGAAATGCAAATAAAATGAGAGTTCCAAGCTTAGGCCAAATTGAAATGTCAAGCAATAAGTTTCTAAGCCATTCTGCTTCTTTTTCTATTTCAGTGAATGCAAGAAATTATAATTTCATGGTAGAATGAGTAATGGAGGTTTACTTTTTGGAACCTCATGAAATAACAACCACTAGTAGACATGAATTCTGATCTATCTATTACCATGCTAGCATCATTATATCCTTCTAACATGGTGGGTTTGTTGGGTCACATGCAAGTATACACAGTTACAAATAATATAGATGTGATGAGTTGAGTTATCATCCCATAATGAGTTTTTTTATTACCACACTAATTACCAAAAATTTATTGGATTTGTATTATTTGGTTCCTTAAAATTGAATTATGATAAAAGACTAAATTTAAACAATATAATGAATCTAGCTAGAAAACACATCTCAAGGGTAAGTAAAGGAAATCGAGGGGAAAGATATCTAGGGATTTGAATTCACCTAAAAAATCCATTTGTATTTATGCATTGTATTGATTAGATTATTATTCCTCTCATTATCAATCAGATGCACTATAATATCTACCGCCCTTTCTCAAGTGCTATGGTAGATGTGCCTATAGATGTGATGTAAGGCCCTGAAAATTGCAAAAATATAAATTTTCACTATTACAAAGTTTTGATAATTTTTACAATGCAGCATACTGTAAAACTAAATTTTTGAGAAATTTTATTATCAAAAAATTATATAAATGGACGAAATATTTATATTAATGTGAGGATAATGAGGAAATATGTTAATTAATAATTAATAGGTAAAGAAAAATTAAAAATTACATGTGGAAAGCTGAAAAACTGAGTTACCGGTAATTTTTTATAAAATTTTAATTTAATCATATTTAATTAAAAAATAAATGATGAAATTATGGAAATAATAGATGGAAAATTGATTTGGGTATATGATATATCAAATGGATGGCTCATATGTGTAAAGAATGATAATTTGATGGCATTTTAAAAATTTAAGAGAGTGAATGTGCATAGAAGTGAGTGGAGCATAGACTACAAAAAAAAAAAAACAATATAGAAGTTATGTTTTTTCAATGCCCATCCCATTTCCATCATTTCCATCTTCCAGCCCATGCTAGCCAACATAAACCCTTTCTCCCATCATCCCAATCTTTCATTTTAGACAATTTTACTTCAAGTGATCCATAGCAAATTTTGATTCAAGTAATTAGTGAGCCATAGGATGTATTTTTTTTTTTTTTTTGAGATCAAGAAGTGGTAGTCACTCAAACATGGTAAAGTATTGCTGATCAGTGGAAACCACCAAAGGAATTTGAAGATTAAGGTAAGTTCTTAATCTACTTTAAATTGTGATAATGTTTATGAAAGAATATTATGCAAAAGTTGATTTATCTTTATGGAATTTCAAACCTTAATTCAAGTGAGTTTGCTGAAAATTTTAATAGAAAATTAAGGCTTTGTTAGGGGCTGAAAATTGGAGTGTGAGGGCTATACAAATTGCTTAATTAATTAAGGTAAGCAGGTAGTTGTTTTAAGTTATTTTAAGTTCAATTTGATTTCTTTGAATGAT
>JAYJMB010034585.1:0-81502 GCA_036873735.1 Pouteria campechiana
AGTATATTTAGGAATCAAATAGGTGCAAAAGATGAAGTATTAGGAGAATAAAATATGACATTTTGCATTCTCATCACCAACCCACCAACTACCATCTTTATTCTTGCCCAACCTTTTGTGCAAAGTCCTCGCATCAAGGTTGGTGTATTTAAGAAACCTAGAACCCCTGAAACCCAACCTTCCCAAATCTCCCCTAAGCCTACCCAAACCAACCTTCTAGCCTCCTCTTTCACCCAAATTCTTAACACCAAAGCCTTCTTTCCCCTTACCTATTCCAAGAAAGCTAGATCTAAGCCTTAACCCTTTACTACCACCCATAGTTTTCTCTTTTTTCTCTTTTTGATCTTTTTTGTATCTTTTTCAGATGTACATGTATCCATTGTCATTCATCCTTTATCAACAAGATGAATTTTTTAATTTGTGTATGTGCAATCATTCTCATTCTTATGTGTATATTTTATTGATCCTTTGTACTTTTTTTATTATGACTAAAAGAGAGAGAAAAAGCATGTAGTGAAATTAGAATGCGAGCAATGCATACATTCAGGGGGAGCCTCATTAGTCATCTGAAGGTTTCACTTAGTTGTTTTGTCATCACCAAAAGGGGGAGAAAGTTGAGTCTAACCCTTTACTTAGCTTTATTTTGATGATGAATGTGATGTATTAGTTAAGTTTTGATGATGAACAAACACATGAGTGTGAAAATTGGGTACCAATAAGTTAATTTTCTAGTGTTGCAAAAAAATGATAACACTAAGAAAAGACACTAGGAAAACATACTTGAAGTTATATGGAGTGTAATGTATTAAGAAATCAGTGAAAACATATCACAACTTAAGTTTTAGAGGAAGAAAACTCATAAATGTAATAGAAAACTTAGTTATTGCAATTCTAAGAAGGACTCAAAAGTTTAAAGAAGACTCTTAGATCAAATTCAAGTTATTCAGAAGAAATTTTAGAGGATAACTCAAGCTTCAAAAGACCTAGGAGGAGTCTGAAAAGTTTCAAAGGAAGCTTCAGAGGCATTTTTAGAACTCTTAGAAATTTTTGAAACTCAGTTAAGTCTAAAGGTATGATTCAAGGAAAGATGCCTAAGCTTTAGAGTTTTGAAATGCAATCTAAAGTCAAGTTCAGAACATAAAAAACTTTCAAGGGAAATAATAGAGCCACAAAAGTCTAAAAGATTAGCTATTAGTGGTAGTTAGGTTTGTTAGCCTTTAGAGGAAGCAACTCGACTTTCAAAGTTCTGAAGTGGCTATCGGAATGTGAAACAACCTTCAAAAAAATCTTTAGAGGAAGGGAGTTGTGCACCTAGAAGTCTAAAACTAAATAAGAAGTGGAGTTTTGAAAGTAAATTTTAGAGTTCTGAAAGCCTTATTGGTGACCTTTCGATTGAGTAAGTTGCAAGTCATAAAAAATGCTCAAAAAATTACTAGAAATGTAAGGAATGGCTACATTATCTTCCAAGTTATATAAATAGAAGATCAAATTACTAGAATAAGTTATTTAAGAGAGCATTTACAAGCATTCAAATTTTTCTTCGAAATTTTAACTCCTTCTGCGCTCAACTCTGAACCAGAATTCAAAGCCTTGTCTTCATCAAATTTTTAGGAGTCTAAAATCCTTATCATTAATTTTTGATTCATTTATTTAGTTTTTCTATATTTGTGTATACATTTTCCTAAGTAAGAGGTACATTATTTGTACAATTTAGTTATTACTTTATTGTCCTTGCAAGAAAGGGGCTTGCAGGATTGTTTTTTGAATTTAGTAAGTAGCAAATGCTTGCGAGATTGTAAGAGTTTGTTAGTGAGCTCTACGAAAACCAACTTGTGTTTGTTGATTGGTAGTAGTGGAATAGAGTTATTTGTCTTAGAGAAGTGAAGTAGGAACCATACATGTACCCAATCACTATAAAAGTATCTGTCTATTGTGCTATATGTCATTTTCCTCTCTTTTTAGTACAATTGGCCTTAACTTAGCCAAAGTTTTTGAAAGCTCAATTCGCCGCCCTCCTCTTCTTCAGTCACCTTCTATAAGGGGCTGACATAAAATACTTACTAAACTAATTTCTCTGATTATTCCTTGATTATTATCTCCAAAAGCCACTCTACCTTTATCTTGCAAAGACAAACTTTTGAACAAGTGCTTGCTCCTAGTCATGTGATGTGAGCATCCACTATCAAGGTACAAGTTGGATTTTATTTTTAAAGCCAAACACACTTGAAAAGAAAAGCACACATGCTTTGGTACCATCCATGTTCTCCAAGTATGATAATGGTTTGCTTAGGCACCCAAATCGAATTTATCCCATTATTTTTTAATCTCATTGCTAGACAATAAAAAGCTAAATGCTCATACTTGTTGCAAAAATGACAATGCCCTCTTTGAAAACTGAATGCTTTTCTTTTGACATTTGGATTAACATAACGATTTTGATGAGTCGATAACTCAGACTTCAACTGATTATTTACATTTTTTAAAGAAGTGCAATCTTGTTTTAGTTTATAACTTTCATCCCTTAGTTAATTTACTTGAGCTTTAGAAGGTCTTATTTAGGTTTCAATAGAGAATACTCATAAAAAAGAACTTTATATTGGTTCCCATAAGGTGGCTTAACCCAAGAGGGGAGGGGTGAATTGGGTTTAGAAAACTTATTACTTAACACCTGTGAAATTAATTTCCCTATCTTTTCATGCTTGTTTGCTTTGCAATATAAGATGAATAATAAAGAAATAAAGTACACAAAGAGTAAAGTATCAAATATACAAACAATAAGATTTTTATAGTGGTTCGGGCACCCTGTCCCTATATCTACTCTTCCAAGAGCATACTCTCCTTGTGTCTTGGGTTCCACTATATCCAATAGTAGACATATAAGTAGTGCTCATATCACTCTTTTAGATTCCAATTCTAGGGGGCATAAATATAATACTCTCAACAATCTTTTGGATTCCAGCTCTAGGGGGCTTATGTAATGTCTCACCCTCCTACGACTGTTACTCCATTTTATACTACAAATACACATGATTATACCATGATTTTCCCACTTCCAAGGTGGGGTTGCTTTGATACCATTTTCTACTTGACCTAATTTCTACAGAAAATCTGACAGAATCTCCCCTAAAAATGGGGCTGTCCACCTAAGATACAAGCATTCAACATTTGTGATGATATATTTTCTCAATTAAAATTCATAAATAAGAAATAAAACACTTCATAATTTACCTTCACACCACCCCTAACTCCATTGCACCCCCTCCCCACCAAGATCGCAGTTGCATCATGATAGCAATGTATTCATTTGTCCCCATACATCATCCACATCATACTCCATTATTACACTAACATGCCCATAAATTTTAACCATACATCATCGAATCTTTAATACACGATATACATCATTAGATATGAATTAATTATAATCACTCATGTACATAAGATGAAAATTTCCCAATTTTAATATAATTTTAAAAGCATACATTCAATTGCTATGCTTCCATACTAACTTTATCTTTTCTATAGTCTTGACCTATCAACTAAAAAAAATAGAATAAGAAGGTGTGAGTCCGAGCTGACTCAGTAAGTAGGTGTGAAATCAAAAAATAATTAACAAACCAAAGATCCATCAGGCATCCCAAAATCCATCCATAATTACAAACCATCATATATATAACAATCTATGCCATCTAGGCATGACCACATTCCAATATACAATAATTGAGTACATTATTTGAATCCATATTGTAGAACAATCCCATCAATTCATGCCTTTTTGGGATAATTTCATATTCCTAAATCATATATTTAAGCATTCATAAATAAGGACAATCATGGAATAATATCACTTTCTTATTAAATCATCACAATAAAACAGTCATAGGATACTTATTATCCCTTAACAACCATTGAATCCAAAACACACAAGCCCATTATAGTCAATAGGATATGCACTATCCCCATCCCTTCAACCATTCATGCAATCATACAAGTACACCTACTTACCTGCACAAGGAGTCCTTCCATTACCCTTAAGTCCTTAGACTTGACTCTCCAAATTCATATTCCATCCACCCTATACATAACATATATATCACATATATCATATACATACATCCACATGATAATTTTTTATCGACATAGTGAAATACACTCACCAATTGCCAAGATTTAACCATAAATGAGTTTACTCATAAACTTTAAAAATTATATCTCAATTCCTACAACTCTATTTTATCTCCAAATTTTTTTTAGGCTCTAAATATTATAAATAAAATATTTTAAAAATTTAAAGTTAAAATACTTTAAATCTAGCAAATTAAAAATAAAATATGAAAATTCAAAAACAGGGCAAACTTCTTTTTGCACTATTTCACTTCAAAAATTTTCTATAGGTTCAAAATAATATAATTAACCTTGTATCAAAATATCAGGTCAAAAAACCTTAAAATGAGCTAATTAAAAATAAATTACAAAAATCACTAGAAATTTGCTGAAATAGCAAATTGGTTGAATTTTTGGGTATTTATTTCCCAGATTTTTTTGGACCATTACATTTTTAATACAAATTTCAATCTATTTTCACTTGGTTTTCAATGCAACCCACACATAATAAAGGAGGATATCAATCAAGATTAAATGAAATAAAGCACATTTTAATTAATGTATGGCATGTCATAATACATTAAACATTTGTGCCCCAATTTCCAAAATGTAATTATCCAAATCAAATGCATTTCAAACACTTGTTTACCTCACTTGGTCTATAATTTGCATTGCCACTTAATCTTGGGACACATCCCTTAATCAGTCCTTAATCATTCTCCAAAATAACAGCCCTATGTGTAGTAAATTTGCAATTAATTCTAGCAACCAACTCATTTAAATACTCTGTTCTACACCCCTACTGTCCACCTTATTTCATCATCAAATTGCCATATTTTTGGGCCCAATAACTACCCCATTAAAGCCTTGATTAAAACATAATTAATCCCTATAATCATGTTAAATTATCATGTTTAAATCATATAATTCCAACCCCTAAATTTAAGTGGACAATAGGGTATTTGCATTGATTCTTAATTCCATCATAGCTGAACTAAATTAAAACTTAATCACTCTATAATAACACTAATTAGGTCCTAATCCAGCTAGGAAAATTTATAGCAAGCCCTAATTATCAAAATAATTTATAACATAAATTTAACAAGATCTCCATGAATTCTTTTCATAAGTATGTTTATCAACTTAAATCAACAACTTCCATACCTGAATTTTGTGCTTTCCTTGGTGGGTCCCATTTGTAGGGATTAATCTTCTAATTAAGCTAGCTGCCATAGCTTAATCCAAGAGGAAAACCATAGCCCTCAACTACAATTTCCACCACTTGAAATTTGCTTCTAACCCTTTTAAGCATACTAGGTGAATTTGTGAATTTTGGGAGATGGGATGGGCTCAACATGAATATAGGAAGGTATGGGCAGAGGTTACATGAGGGAGATAAGGAAGAAATGGAGCTGCATTGCTTATTTATACCGTAATTGTTATGGTAGTTTGCAGCCAATTTTAGTTCCATGCACATGCACCCTCTTGAACTTTTCAAACTTGCATTAATCCTTGTTTTTAACATTCATTCCCTAAACATGTCATGTCCATAATTGTATTTATTTTGTATTAATTAAGATTTATTTAAACCAAACTTTTCTAGAATTTACCGGCACACTCAGTATTTCATTCTTCTACATGTAGTTTTTGATTTTTCTTTACCTGTTAATCATTGGTTAATGTATGTCCATCTAATACTCACATTAATATGAATACTCTATCCATTGTTATAATTTTCTCATAATAAAATTTAATATTTTCCAATATACACACATCTGACGCTCCACCCATTTAAATTTATTTTTCTCTCAATTAAATTACTTATTTAACACACCTTGACGCATTCATAACCTCATCTTCATATTTATATTAATAATCTACTCAATTTGATAAATTCTTCAAAGATTTAATTATACTCCAATATACTTCATGCCGAATTGGTAAAAATTTATAATAGCTGAAATTCATATATGTGGAATTTTTTGGGCCTTATAGCTTAACTCTGGTTTCATAAGATAATAAGAAACTCTACCTTTATAGGTATTTTGTGTATAATGATATGCCTCTATCTAGGCTGATACGTATACATAGTTAAAACATAAAAATAAATGATAACATAATAAGCATGTTACAATGATTTTGAACTCCCTTGATGTAGTGTTCATGTGGAGTTGAAGCTCTTTGATCTTGGCAGCACTTGGAGTGAAAACACTTGGAAGACTTAAATGGGTTTCCTATTAGTTGATTTACCCTTTACACTTAGAACTCTCAAGATCCTTGATGATCTTTGAGATGACTTGGTCTTTAAGTAACTCTTTGTAGCACACAAGATCTCCCTTGAATATATAGAAGAAGTAGGCCTTGAATAAATACAGAAAAATGAAGCTCTTAAATAATATTTGAAGTTTAAAACTCTTGGCCTAGGAATACAAAGATTTGTGGAAGGTTTCAAGCTTAATCCCCTTGCTTCTTCATTTTTGAATTATCCCTTAGCTTCCCCTTAAATAAAACTTCAAAAATATGACGTTGGAAGGAGGGAGAAGCAATTTTGAGGCCTATAATGTTTGGATTTTCGAACGTTAAAAGCCGGTAGATGGTAGTGGCAGGTGGCTAGGACAATCAGCTGTGCTTCAGGTGATATGGCAGGTGGTATGTCCAAGTGGCAGCGATCATTTTCTGAGAAAACTCCCAGACGCATCTTGCTGTCCACTTGCAGGCGGTACCACAGGACACTGTTCCATAGATGATATGGGTAGGTGGTAGGTGAACTAGCAGGTGGCATCTTTAGATGAAGTACTTTGTTATGGATGGTAGGAGGTATCCACAGGCGGTTGCGATAAGCAGTTGTAATCCTGCACTCAACATATTTGCACTTTGCCATTTGTGAAACTTGGACATTATTTATCATAAATCAAAATACATTTATCCACATATAGCATATATAAGTTAGAGTATGGATAAATCATTTAAGCACAATTTCTTTTTCATGTAAAGAATATCTTCTATGAAGCACACTTATCAAAATATTTTTATCCATATATTATTTTCACAAGTTGTAGAACATGGATAAATCATATATTATATTTTCAAATAAAATCTTGAAATGATAACTCCATGAAGCACATGACAAATCTATGATCTAATGTGTGATAAATAAGGTTAATGCACTATAGATGATAATGAATTCTTCATTCTCTAAAATAATTTATGTAATATGCTGGCATACAAACTATTATAATAGTGATTATTCATACCAAGCATATTTGTCTTCATTTCAGGCTTCTTAGACTAAAATCATCAGTAGCATAGATCAAGTCAGAAATAAGTTTTGTTGTCATCAAAATCATATATAATAAACCTAAACTTCTCTCCCTTTTTGATGATGACAAAACTTGAAGACTTGGGACATTTAAGGAATGTCCTAATGATCCTTTTGTATTTGCAAACTCCCCCTATCTAATTTAAATTTATAATCCTTTGGAGTCTAAAAATTTATTACCATGACATTATATAGTTTCTTTATTAAAGTATAAGTCATGATAGACCAATTTAAACAAGTCTTTTTGAATTCAATTAAAACAAGTCTTTCTCAATTCTTCTCCTTCTTTTTGTTAGCATCCAAAAAAGGTCAGTAAATAAGGAAAAGAATTTTGCAATCATAACCTAAAGATAAAACTCCCTCTGTCTTGCTGGGTTCTTAAAAGGATACGAACATGAAGGAACATGTCTGCCATTATTAAACATAATGATGATCATGAAATAGAATATATTCATTTATACTATATGCATCATTCAAATAAATCTCGTTGAAAACTTATCTATTAACAAAGGCAAGGCTTTAGAAAAAGATGTTGTGGATCTATCCCTTGATGATACAAAGTGTTTGATGTATAATGAAGTCTACCATTTAAACTTTAAAATCGATAGTTATCATGACCATGCATGGTGAAAACAAGATTTATTTAGGTATTTTCACAAATGTACTTTAGATACCATGGATAAAATATGTTTTCATCAACATATAAAGTACCAAAGTCATATACTTTGCAAGTTCTTCTGGAAATTTTTGCCATGAACATAAAATGGAAGGCATTTTCATCAATAAGTAGAATAGAGATATATTAAGAGGCAACATTCAATCATTATGAGATTTTGTGTTTAAAAATGTAAGCAAGTGTCAAGCATTCATCATTGGATTCATCAAAATCATAAGAGATAAATATGAATGAATTCATCAATAGATATTTCACACATTATAAATAAATTGTTAAACAACTATTAAAGATCATTCAATCATTACCTTGTGGACAACTATTAATCTAGATATTCATCAGAATCATATAAGTGATTATCCAAGTGATAAACAAAAATTTCATAACAGAATTCATCATAAAATCTAAATTTATAATGTTTCAGCATCATTCTACATCATTGTTTCACAATGTACGATGTCTTCATTAATATTTATTCTCCCCCAAAGCTTACAACCCAAAAGAAATTTGAAGTCTAGACATGAAGATCCATAGAAGGCATAGGTGAAGCAAACTCCCCCTGCGTAGCATCTTGGGTGGAAATAAGCTCCTCTATTGAGAACGTCGGTTTTGGATTATCCTAGGTGTCATGGGCTAGAATAGTAGATGATGTAGGGTCAGGTTTATATGTAGACTAAGGTGTTTCATAGTGTAAGAGAAGAATGTCTATCTTCTTTGTTGTTTCTTCCTGTTCTCTCTTCAAATCACTTAATTCTTCTTTTAACTCTTTTCTTAATTCTCCTACCTCCTTTCTCAATTCCTTCACCTCTAAAGATAGCAATGCATATGTAGATGATCTGGGAATGATAATTTCTGGTGAGGTCCTAGGAGGCGAAGGCTATCTATCTCAATGGGACTGTCCATGTTAGCTGGTTGTTCCTCTTCACCCATTTCCTCCACTTCTTCTTCCTCATGGAATGGTGCTTCTTCTTCTTGTTGTTGTTCTTTTTCACTCTCATTGTTTTCTTTCATTTCTCTCTCATTCTTTTCATCCATCTCTGCCATATAGTCTGAAATTTTGATTCCCATTCTCTTTAACAGTGTTTCTCCTACCCAGTCCTTTTTTGAGAAATGACATATGCACACTAGATTCCCCATTCAGAGGAATATGGAAATGCTTAAATATCTGAGTTAGCCACACTCCATATGGAACTATATGATCTGTTCTTTATGGCATATATTCAAATATAGTAAACATTAGTTTTGATAGGCTGACTTTTTGATAATTGTATATTTTTCATAGTACTTTGGCTTCCGTTGCTGTCACATGCTTTATTCCTCCAAGCTAAGGTCTAAACATGTTTTCTAATACTTTTCTCAACATCTAAGCTCAATGTTTAAGTCCTTTGTCCTCAATATCATTCCCATAAACACATAATCCTAAATATTTTGAAGTTCTAACATCCAGCCTATTCTACCCATGGCTTTTTAGTGTTTTTCTTTTGATTTTGGTATTGACATAGTCATCATGTAATTAAGCAAGTCAATTTTATCAATGCAAACATTATCATATCAACATGTTCTTTCATTCATATCGAGCATAATCAAGTCAATGATCATTAGAGTTTTCCTTATTGTATAATTTCAATTTTAAGCATCCTTAAACATCTTCAGCTCTAGATTCTAGCTCTGAGGGGCATAAACATAGTGCTCCTAACACTCTTCTAGATTTCAGCTCTAGGGGCATAACTAGTTCTTCCAACATTCTTTTAGATTCCAACTCAAGGGGTATAACTAGTGCTCCTAGTACTCTTCTGGATTTCAACTTTAGGAGGTTTAACCTTGGTTTCATGAGCTAACTAGAAACTCTACCTTTATAGGCATTTTGTGTACAATGATATTCCTTTGTCTAGGTTAATAAGTACACATAGTTAAAATAAAAAAATGATAAAACAATAAGCATGTTACAGCAATTTTGAACTCCCTTGATGTAGTGTTGATGTGGCATCAAAGCTCTTTGATCTTGGCAGCAATTGGAGTGAAAACACTTGGAGGACTTGAATGTATTTTCTATTGGTTAATTCACCTTTGACACTTAGAACCCTCAAGCTCCTTGATGATCTTTAAGAGGACTTGGTCTTTGAGTAACTTTTTATAGCACGCAAGATCTCCCTTGAATATATGGAAGAAGTAGGCCTTGAATGGATACAGAAAAATGAAGCTCTTAAATGATATTTGAAGTTTAAAGCTCTTGGCATAGGGATGCAAAGATTTGTGGAAGGTTTCAAGCTCAATCCCTTTGCTTCTTCATCTTTGAATCATCCCTTAGCTTCCCAATAAATAGAACTTCAAAAATATGACTGTTGGAAGGAGTGAGAAGCAATTTCAAGGCTTGCAACATTCAGATTTTTGAACATTGGAAGTTGGTAGGTGGTAGTGGTAGGTGACTAGGATAATCAACTGTGTGTTGAGTGATATGGCAGGCGGTATGTCCAAGTGGCTCCGATCATTTTTTGAAAAAACTCCCAAATGTATCTTGTTGTCCACTCGTAGGTGGTACCGCAGGTGACTATGCCAAGTGACTGCAGTACAAATGATATGGGCATGTGGTAGGTGAACTAGTAGGCAACATCTTTTGATGAAGTACTTCATCAATTCATGGCAGGTGGTATCTACAAGCGGTTGTAGTCTTGCACTTAACATTTTTGCACTTTTCCATTTGTGAAACTTGGACATTATTCATCATAAATTAAAATACGTTTATCCACATATAGTATATATGAGTTAGAGTATGGATAAATTATTTAAGCATAATTTCTTTTTTATGTAAAGAATATCTTCTATGAAGCACACTTATCAAAATTTGTTTATACACAGTCTTCACAAGTTGTAGAATAAGGATAAATCATATATTATATTTTTCAATAAATCTTTAAATGATAACTCATGAAGCAAATGACATATCTATGATCCAACATGTGATAAATAATATTAATACACTATGGATCATAATGAATTCTTCATTCTCTAAAATAATTTATGTAATATGCTGGGTAATTATTCATGCCAAGCATATTTGTTGTCATTTTAGGCTTCCTAGACTAAAATCATCATTAGCAAAGATTGAGTCAGAAATAAATTTTGTTATCATCAAAATCATATATAATAAACCTAACACTTTATACTCAAGTTTTATTCTTAGAATCACTTCTTTTTGGATTTGAAATTCCTTTTTCAGATTTTCTTATTTTTCATTCGCCATTTTGACACTCCAAAAAGTTGCAACTCAAATAAAAAATCATCATATCTTACATCATCCGAAGAAATATTATCTTACCTCATCCGAAGCAATATTTCTTTGTTCCTCATCTTCTCATGCCATTAAACCAACATGGAAATCCTCATTATCAAATTTAGAGTTCATAGAAATAGATGAATTGTTGTCATACTATGCACCAAAACTTTGGGGCTTCTATTTCTTCTTTCTATCCTTTTTGATAGATAGGCAAACTTTCTAAAGATGGCCACTGCTATCGCAATTGTGGCATCTGATTTCATTTCTTCCTTTTTTATAAGATGTCTTTATTTTAGGTTTTCTATCACCCTTTTTGTTTTGCAATCTCTAGGTTGCTACAAATCTATTCTTCATCCTGTTGTTCATTTGTAAGAACTTCTTGAAATGACAAGTGAGCATTGCAATTTCCTCATCTTTCTCACCCATATCAATATTGGATTGGTTAGATCTAGCTTTCAAACCAATGAATTTATTACCTTTGGTTTCAGTTTCATTTTTCTTGATGACATGCTCATGTGAGAACAATAGGCCTATCAAATCATCAACCTTTAACTTCGAGATGTCCTTAGTTTCCTTAATTGCAGTCACCTCCGTTGTCTAGGTCTTCCATAAAGATTTGAGAATCTTCTGAACTTTTTCCTTCTTAGTGATCTCTTTTCCCATTCCTTTTAGTTGTGATACCCTAAAATATTATGGTAAAAAAATCTCCTTAAGCATGTATTTTAGGTAATTTGCATTTATTAATTCAATGGAAATTTTAAAAATATTATGCTTATATGTATAACTCTTTGCAGAGCAGCCACTAAAATGTGTTGCAGAGGGGTTGTATGTGCATGGTTTGCCATGCACCATAACACCGAAAGTGAGTAAGTGTTATATACTCCACTAGCCACATCCCCAGCCCTTGCACCCACCTCTTTATGCCTTATTTTCAACAAACTTTTGAGTAGAATCTTCATGTGAATGCATAGCAACCACTCTATTGACAAATTCATCCAATTAAGTGCAAAAAGAGACAAGAAGAAATCTAAAAAATTCACCTAGAAATTCTCTATTTCAGCAAGAGGAAGAAATTGAGGTTTTAGGGTGGAGATTAATTAAGGATCATTTTGGTATGTGTTTATCTTAAAGTTATTTGTAAATTTTTTAATTGAAAATGATGCTCTGCAACTTGATGAAGTTAGGGTTTTGAAATACAAAGAGTTACTTCTATAATTTCATAAGGGAAATTGTAGCCTACTTAGTTAGATGAATTATGAAGCAAGTTAAACATGAAAATAATGGCAATTGAATGAATATGATCATTTTAACTTTCATTTTTCCATCATGTGGAGTTGCAATATGGACTTGGGGCATGATTACTTAATTAGAAAGGTTAATTCATATGCTAATGAAGTCTAACTTTACATATATGATGATAGAATTAACTTCCAATTGTTATACTTTGTTGCAAAATCAATAATTGAGATGATGTACTTCCTGTGTTTGATGAAAAGTCCTTACAAGTGAGATGTATTTAAGTAATCTTACTATAGTTTAATTGTCCAATTATGTGGTACTAAGAAAAGTATTATGGATTAGTTGAATAAGACCTTGTCCTTGTAATAAGATTTAGAATAGATTATAATAGAGGATTACTAAATTTCTCTTTATTATGAGGTGAGAGGTCTCTTATCTAAACAAGTATAAATTCAAGAAGACATGTTATTTGGGTAGGTGCTCTTGAATCTAAAACTTGGAGCAAAGTTATTATTGAAAGCAATCAAGGGTATAAAGTTGACTTTGATAAGGTAAGCAGGTTTCTTCTGTTTGACTCTAAACAAGGAATTGATTGGGATAGAGTATATCCCATTATTTTTGGAATAATATATATATATAGTCTAGGTATGGATGAACGGGCATGGTGCTTTGTATATTCATTGATTTTATATTATCATTCTTTGAATTAAGGACTTTGACTATCTATCATTGATTGCATTACTAATGCATCTCAGAGAATGTCTTGTATACTTATTTGATTTAAAGCATGAACTGCATTAGGTAAGAATGCATAAATTGAGTTAAAATTTAGTTGAGAAAATACCATGAAGGAATAGCAAGAGAAATATCCAAAGGATGGGCATTTGAAAAAGTGAAGAGAAAGAACAAAATAGAAAACAACATGGGGTAGGCAGATGGGCATCATGGTGCCCAAATCTAGCACCATTCGAATAAGTGGGATCCCGATTTCTAGTAAGATGGGTGCCGTGGCGCCCAATTTGGCACCGACGGCACCGGTTCGGTAAAATTGCAATTATTTTATTTTATTTTGTGATTTTTTATATAATGGAAGGTGATATATTTTGAGGTTGGTAGGAGATATAAATCCATGCAAATTAAGGGTTGCATGATGATATTTTGGGGTCCCAAGACTATAAATTTTATATAAATTGGGTATGCCTTTGTTAGCATAACCGTGTATGCCTTTGTTGGCATGACGGGTTAAGCCTTTGTTGGCACGATCGTGTATGCCTTTGTTGGCATGATGAGTATGCCTTGGTTGGCATGATTGGGTATTGTTGGCTCTCTGGGATATGCCTTTTGATGGCATAATTGGATATGCCCTAGATAGTACAATTGGATATGCCTTTGATGGCATGACTGTAAATGCCTTGTTGGCCAAAGATGGTGTGAGAGTAGTGGAAAACGTAGTGGCATGCAAATGTAATGCTTTGTAATTATGATAATTGAATAGAAATATGCCATGGTAATGATATGATAGTGATGTACACCTGAGATGAGGTTGTTATGATATGCCTGGTTGTGTAAAAACCATAACATGTTGTGTATTGCATGTATGAGATTTAATTATGATTTTATAATGATCCATTTATTGTTGTTTTTTGTAACACTTACTTACTGAGTTTGCCTGGACTCACCCTAGTTTATCATGGTTTTTAGCTCACAGGTCTGAAGACAGAGCTCAACATGGGGTTGGAGCTTAGGACCGGGATAAACTGTGACCATCATGATTGTCATGTCTACATTTAAACTTTAATTTACTTTTTGATGGGTGATGTAATATGTATATAAATTGTAGATTTAAAAGCATCATAGTTGTGTATTTGGGCATGTATTACATAATTATTTGACATATCATGATAATGAAGATGATACACATAGTAATTTTTATAGTGGTTCGAAAACCTTGTCCCTACATCTGCTCTTCCAAGAGTATATACTCATTGTGTCTTGGGTTCCACTATACCTCATATAATAAAAATCAAAAGTGCTCCCAGCACTTGTCTAGATTCCAACTCTAGGGGGCGTAAATAGTGTTCCCAACACTCTTCTGGATTCCAGCTCCGGGGGCATAAACTTAGTACTTTTAACACTCTTTTGGTTTCCACGAGCTCATCAGGAAACTCATTGGTTTGAAAGATCACTAGCAAACTTGATGATTTTCTAGAGTTCACCAATAACTTATATAATATGGTTTTCTTGAGCTCACCACCAACTCACATACCTGATTAACAGTACTCATTTTGCATATTACATTGCCTCTTTTACTAGGCTGATTTGTACATAGTTTAAGCATAAATAAAATGATAGCTCGTTGAAGCATATTAGATATCAATATTCTAGACATATGATTAAGATAGATCTTTTTAGGCTCATTGTTTATCAGTGTAATGGAGATTGAATATCTAGGAGGAAGCATAGTCTGATTGAAAGATGTTACTTGTTTAAGCTCTATTCTTATTTTTCTATCAGCTTCCTCAACCTTCTTCATTGACACTACACTACCTTTATATTGCTTTAGAAATTTTTTCCATTTGAGGTAGTTGGCTTTCTTTAAATGTTGAAGACCATTCTAAAGTTTTTCTTGTTGAAAAGCTATCTTCTTGATAAACTCGTACCTAGAAAGCCTGCAGCACTGTCCTAGAAGAAGATGCCTTTCTGGTTTAGGCAAACATTGGATAAAGACTTTTCTGCATGACTAACTCTTTTATTATTTTTGAAAGATGCCCATTATGCCTGAAGGGACGCAACCTTTGAAAATTGTAACCTTTATCAAAGTGAAGACTATTTTCCTTTGAATATCTTTTCATCTTAACTAAACTCAATTTATCCGATTTATTTAATAGAATCTACTTCAAATGAAAGCTTGATCGGAGAGTGCAGTTAGCAACATCTATTACAAGTCGCTTCTATTCATCATGATATTGCCATAGAGATTCAGCCATAGTTTATCTGAGGACTTTCTCTGATAAAGTCTTGGATTGTCTCTTGTAAGTAACAAACAAATTGGCTCTGAGTAGATCTACATAATAGACAACTTCATCTTTGTAAATTTGTTTGAGATCATTGCAATATTTTATTTCATCTTCTAGTTTGTCTGTTGTAAGTAACAGATGAATTGCAGAAGTGTAGATGAAAGTTCTTCTCTTTACTATTCATCAAATAAAGTTTATTTCAGCAAACAAAGTTTTCTTTCATCAGACAAAGTAGCTTTGTCTGTCAATTTGTCTATTATAAGTAACAGACAACTCTTATTGGTGCGGACAAGGCTTCTTCATGGTAGATGAATTGACCTTATCCATTGTTTATCTATAGAGATCTATATGCGAAGTTGCAAGCCGCAGATGAAGTCTTTCAAATAATTCATCTGATGGTTTATCTACCATAAGTGATAGACGAAATTATGAGGCACAGAGGAATCCTCTTTCTAACAGTTTGTCTGATAGTTTGTTTGTTAGAAGTAATAAATGAATCATTGAGGCATAGACAACTCATTTCTTCAGCGGTTCATTTGATGGTTTGTCTTTTGCAAGTGGTAAACGAACTTGCAGATGAAAATGACAGACAAAGTTGTTCATCTATAGCTACCGTGCCACTTCCACTTCGTCTTCAATATCTTCTATAGAGGATTACAAACAAATTCCTTGATCTTCTTCAGTTCCAGATTGACCTTTTATGAAAGACAAATGCTTGAATAGTTTGACTCTATTTTTAGCTCTCCATTTGTCTGAGTTCAGCTATGCTTCATCTCTATTTCTGCAAAATGAATTCATCTTTGTGTTATGAATAGATGTTTGTCCGTGGAATGATTTATCTAAGTCTGTTTGAGGCAGATGTTATCTGATATTGACTTTATCTATAAGAGATTTATTCAATCACTCATTGAGACTTGAATGACATAGTTACAAATGTTCTTTATGGATTCTTTTCAATGTTTTAGTGCCATTCTTTCTAAGCATTATTGTCTTCTTTCGGTATAGTGGATCTTGCTTGCTGATGTATTCTCTATGTATGCTATCCACTGTATTTAAATATTTCCTTGTATATTTATATTTGTCTCTGCAATACTTGGAAACACAATTGTTAGTACCACAAATGTTTACTTATATGTCATTGCTCATTATTAAAACTTGGTTGTTTTCCATATACACTATTTGGTTCAACAAATAGTTCATAATTACACATTGAAAGATTCATTTTTTGTCTCACTTAAGACATGCCTTCATGGGTAACTTGAAACTTATCTTATATATCTTTTACAAACTTATAAGTAGGCACCGATTCAAAAGTAGCTTGTGAAATGGTACAATATAGAAGGCTTTTAGTAGGTTCATTTGTGGAAATTTTCTCTTTCTGTTTTGCTTTCCAGGTGCTAGTCCTACCTCTTGGATTTGTAAAATCATCTTCTATTATGCTCCAGACAGACATGTTATGACCCATCAAAAAACTTTACATTCTCAGTTCCCAAGGTGGATAATTGTCACCAGTTAGAAATGGGGGTCTATTTGAAGAATGTCCTTTAGGAAAACTAGTGGATCAAAAAGTAAATCCATTGCTACTGTCGCCATTTCTATTTTCACTATTGTTCCATTTCCACTGTCATCACTATTTGATGAAGCTACAGTAGATCACTTTGAGCAATATAAAGATTACTCTAACATCACTTATCGATCTCATACTTTGGCTTATGCAATCAAAATTAATGGATGCATGCCAATTACACTATATTATTAAATAGAAATTATAATGATTTGGCAAATCCTACCTACTCCACTCTCCAAGTCAAATTCCCTAACTGGGGTTCCACTAGTCAACTTAATCCTAAAGGTACAAGTGGTATAGATTCCCTATTTATAGTTCTAGGATCACTTATGTATCTTGTAATGATTCAAACTATCTCTTGGTTTACAATCCAAACCAATGTACAATAAATATCATGAAAGAATAAACAAAATCACTTACAACTAATTAATATCACATATGACTCTGAGCTTCAATGAAATTCACAACCTCTAAGATGATCATGATCACCTGCAAAACAAAATTAGCAATTTAACAGCTTTACTATAATTTTGTGCTTTTTGATCCCTCATTTTTCTCGACTTCTCAAGTTCATCTACCACTTCAAATAACCTCTTATCTTAGGCCCAAAAACCACTTAGAGATTTTTCCTCAAAGAGGTTGAAGAATGAGTCAAAGAAGGCATGAGAATCAGATCTTCATGACCATCTTCCATGTGAAAAATTCGTTGACATTTTTCAATAATTGTCAATATTTTTATTTCACATGAAATCTATTGAGATTCAACATCACTAGATTTGTCTATGTTTGATTATTCATAAAAGTTCAACTTCACCAGATTTAAATCCATCAAAGTTTCAACTTCACCAAATTTAACTCCATCGAAGTTTTAACTTCACCAGATTTAAATTAGTCAAGATTCAACTTCACCTAATTTGTCTCTATTTGAATATCAATCAAAATTCAACTTTCATTTCACAGAAAACATCGATGGATATGCAATCCATCAAGGTTTTAAACTAAAGCCTAAAATAAATCACATGCCATATCAAAACTTGTTTACATACATACCTCGTTTCATATTCTATTTATACCCATTTAATCAAACAAACAAAACAAACCATTCAATCACAAAACAAACTGTTCACCACACTTTGAATTCCCATCTTAGGAATTCAACTAAATTCTCCAATGCTCACTACCTGCATGTCAAATAAACACTTAGTAAACTTTAGTGAATTGAGTCAATCCACTACACATCATATCCTACAAGTGTTAGATGTCAATGCTCAACCTGTCAACTTATCAACACATCAACTTGTTTCACATACTCAAGATGTCAAGTTATATAAGTTTGTTCATCATCAAAATAGGAGTTAAACAAGGATAAACTTTCCCTGCTAGTAGCAATCCCAAAACCTAAACTGAAATGAACAAAGAATGCCTCTAAGTATGCTAAGAAGTACACAAAATAAAGCTTATATATAAAGATTACTCAATAAAAGTAAGGTCCTTCGAACTCCTCTTGAGTTAGATTTGATATAGCTTGAAGATTCTTGAGAGTTGAGGAACAGTGGAGTGAATACACTTTGAAAATTTTTGGTCCTCTTATGAATGAATCATTTTTGTAGCTTAAAGAACCCCCTTTATCTTCAATAGAACTTGTATTTATAATATTTGAAAAAATCATTGACCATTTGGAGGAAGATTGTTGATAAATAGCTAGTGAAATGCCTTTTCAAAAATCTAAATGAAATAACTGTTGGGGTGACAGACCTCTATCCACTCCTTTGTCATTGTTCTATTGATGTAAGTAGGCCTAAAGACCCTTGTAGTCTCCATTGTTGCTTCCTCTATGGAATATTATCATTACCTGTGGATTCTTCTATCAATATAATTCAAAACACCTATGTGAAAAGAGATTGTGATAGACCTTTACGACCTTTAGGTGCTTCCTCTATTGTTTGCTCTGTCGGTCTTCTGCTGCGTAAACTTAGTTCCAATGGACTTAATAGACTTTAGTGGCCATGTTTTTTTCCCCTCTATGGGTTCCTTTATCACTCTATGACTTAATAAAACTTTATTATCTTAAATTCAAGTTATGAACAAGTTTTATTATTTCAAAACTACTCAAATATACTCAACACATAATGCTTTGGCTTGGCTAGGGGTGTAAGTCGGGTGGGTTTGGGGTGGGTTTGAGCTTGCCCAACCCTAACCCTCACTTCTACAATCTTTTCCCAACTCTAAACTTAACCCTCACTTTTATAACCTTTTCCCAACCCTAACCCTACCCTAAATGTGTGGGTTGACTTCGGGTTCAAGTTCGATTTAAACTTGGGTGGATTCAACACCGTTTTCTCTTTTAATTTTTTTTTAAACTATGAATAGGCTAAAGCAGATTTAAAAAAAAAAAGAACTTTGAATAGGATGAAGCAGTTGATGAAATCTCAAAAGCAATAGCAAAGAAATTTCAAAAGAAAAAAAGTGGAAATAAAGAGTTTTACTTACAAAATAGTAACCATGTGATTGACAGATCAAACATCTATCATTTTTTATTTCTTTAGACATTTGATGATATTAATATTACTATAATAATTGTATCCTCTTCAACTAAATCTATTTACTATATAAGATTTGTAAATCCATGTACTTACCCATAATTAGTGATGTAAATGTATTACAAGTGTAAATAGTAAATTGATATCATATTTATCTATTCCAACTTACTTTAATAATCTTTTCTTGTTTTACTATTGTCTATATTTTTATTAGTATTCTTTATCAATTTTATTTTTATTCATTTCATGATTGATATAATATTCTAGGACATTATTTGCATTCTCATTTTCATCTTCTTAAAAAAATATTTTTCTTTATTTTTACCCTCTTATGATGAATTTATCATTTAACTATCCTACTAATTTTATCTTTTTCAGTTATTATCTTTATTTTCAATTATTACCATGTATCTTTTCATCTAGAATGCTTATTTATTTTCTTTTTATTGATTTAATTTTAAATCATTATCCTTGACCATGGAATCATTCCTCTTTCCAAAATTTACTTTTTTCTCATCTTTTCCTAATTTCAAATATATTTTAAATGTAAAAAGGTTTTAAAAATAAAAAATAAAAAAATAAAGAAAAAAGCTCTATCTCAAATTTAACTTCAAATCATTTTAGATCAGTTTTATATTTGATGGATAGTTTTGAATGGATGAATGTAAGTAGCT
Organism: Pouteria campechiana; assembly: GCA_036873735.1. Taxonomy (NCBI): domain Eukaryota; kingdom Viridiplantae; phylum Streptophyta; class Magnoliopsida; order Ericales; family Sapotaceae; genus Pouteria; species Pouteria campechiana. The sequence goes on from JAYJMB010034585.1 coordinate 20,408, forward strand.
CATTTGTGGTCTTTCCAAAATATCAATCAATGTCTTTTCACATGGGCTGGAGTTGGATGGAAGGATCGACCCCACGTTGCCATACCATTGTTCCTAGGGCATTTTTTTTAATTTTATTTTTAATGAAGGAATGCAAATTCTGGTTGGAGCGGGTTACTCGACCCCCTTTCCACCCTTAACCATAAATAGATGCGGGTTTGGGTTAACTAATAGCTTCCCAACCCTACTTAAAATGCAGGTTCGGGCAGTCAGATTCAGGTTGAACCCTCCCCAACTTACACCCCTGGGCTTGGCTAAAGGTGGGTATAACAATAATTTTGGGGAAAAAGATGGGGGTGGGGCATTTTGGTTATTTTGAGTTTTTTTAATAAAGGGGATGGAACTCAGATATATTTGCAATATTGGTCAAATAATGTGTATATTTGCAATATTGGAAAAAATTATAGGTATATTATAAATAAGTTGTGGGTGTATTTGTAAATGACCCTAATATAATCTTTGGTTACAAACTTAAAGAGTTTGCCAATCAAGAAAATTTGCATTACCAAATAATTTTAATTTTTAGGCATATGAGTTTTATTTATTAAGATAATGTTTCCATTCTTAGTTAACAATTGTTTTGAAGATGATTTGTTGCTTCCATTTACCCAAAATAAAATAAAAAGCTGCCTAGATTTAAGTGAAGCTAAAACATTCAAAATTCCTAGTCGTGTAAAATCTAGTGACCAGATAATTCATCCTAACATCAAATAGAATTTCAATAAACAATATATTAGATTTAAAGAATGCAACTTTAAGGTTCCTAATATTTTGGTTGTTATAAATACAAGCGCAAGGTTAGTTAAAAATCTCAATTATTCCCTAGATTCAAATTTTTTTTTCAAAATGATAATATTACTCTTTTAATTATACATGAAAAATTAGTATTTATGTTCCCTTTAAAGATTGCATACAAAATCTAATTCATTCATTAAACCATAGCATCGACATTAAGTGAAACTAAATAAAAGAGAAGGCATTAACCTAAACACTTAGTAAATTTGAACTTCAACTATTATCAAGACCGTAGAATGGTTAATCTCCATAGTTTTTATTTTACATATTAACTAAACAAAAAATAAAATAATAAAAATAGATATTTATTAATAATACGTGATAGATAAAGTGTATAAACACTTATTTCTTATACATGAGTAATATTGTCATATTGAAATAAAAAAAAATTTAAATCAAGAGGCAATGAAAGTTTTCAATAAACCTTGGTTGGAATTCGTAAAAGTAGAAACACGAGAAAGTTTTTGAGGTTCTCTGAGGGAATATTTGATAATTGCAAAAAAAAAAAAAGAAGCATTTTTATGGCGAAAAGAGAGGCATGGAGGCATAGACAAGCATAGACAACACGATGGAGCTGATGCCAACAAGAAATTGAAAGCAATCAAATTAAGAAAGGTGTCCATTTCCAAGCACTAGTGATCTAGTTTCTTGGAACAAGGTGGACCTCCTTCACGTGCGTTGGACGGAGTGTGAAGAAGGCTCCCAGTAGCTAGCGATGTAAAGCAGAGCCCAGTTAGTGACTGTCAAAGTGCTTTTACACTGCTGACTAGTGTTCGGTATTAGGATGACTTATTGGGGTTTTTCTGTAAGGTAATTGAGCGAGTAAGCCAAAATATATGAAACTACTTCATTTTCAGCACTTCCTCATTTTAAAGTGAAGTTAATGGCTTAATGTTCTCATGCCTTAATTAAGAATCTTATAATATATAATGAGTTCTTTGAATTTCTTTTTTACTTTTTTATTTGTATAATCTTTTTTGCATTATTAGATATTTTTTCTACATATATATATATATATTAAAATCTTTATATTTTATAAATATATTTATTACAATTAATTAATATATTAAAGAGATTAAATATATATGCACACAAGATATAAACCTGAAATCTAACCCAAATTCTAAGAAGTTAAGTTAGGGCTGAATTTGACCTCAGCCCCACCCCATTGACGAGGTTGAGTTAGAATTAATTTTTACAAAGAAATGAGGGATAGGTTAACATTGACCGGGTATAACCCAACATGATTTGTACCCACATTAGTTACCTAAAGTCTATAAGATTGGATAATTGTAAGCTCATTAGACCAATTAAATGGAAGAAGCTGTCATTCTGTCAATGTTATCATAAACTGTCATGATGTGGCTCCTCACCAGCGCTGTGAAGGTTTGCACCATCTTACAAAGTCCCTAGGAGCCACTATTCGGGTATTTGTTCTATTCGGCCTTCTGTGGCGGTAAGCATCCACACTTGAATATCTGACCAAGAATTTTGTTAGTTTTTATATTAGTACCTATCTTTTCTAAAAAAGATTAATTATTTTGTCTTTGTAACTAACATTATCACTTACTTTTATCTTTTTTTTCACCTCTTCTTTTTTATTTTCTTTCTTTTACATCTTTTGTCCACAAACCAAGCACACTAAGTAAATACAGTTAATGGTAATCCTATTGTGGAATTAGAGTACACCGTTGTTAATATCATGGTTAGACATCAATCTGCCAATGTCGAGCTCACCATCATATCAGCAGCCCTTACAAATGGTTGGGCATTCATTACTATCCACCCATTTGTTTGAATTAGTGTGAATAGGAGAAATGGGCCACATTGTAATAGAGCCAGCATATCAGACCTTAACATTTGTATAACCTATATTATTATTGATTTTTAACATCAATCAAGACAAGGACCTCGAGAAAGTAAAAAGATTAAAAGGTTAGAACAAATTTTCAAAATGGGTTTTACGGTTTGATTGAAATTAATAATTAGATGACAAGCTAAATACAAATGTTATTAAAATCAGACTAGTGGTTAGTGTTCGGCTCATAGTCTAACTGGTTCGATTGCTTAGTTGTAACACTTAGGGTATTGATTTTTGACAATTAGGTATTGATTAATGGAGAAATATAATTTTTCGATGAAATGACTCAAGTATATATGAAGTGTATGAGAATTTCATGAAATTGAGCCAAATGAAATCATATGTGTATGATTATGTGGCATATTTACAAGTTAATTGAGGTTAAATTTTGTGTAATTATATTAATTTTATGTGGAATAAATGATAGAAAAAATGGGAAAAGAAATGTTGAAAAATCATAAAATAGGGCCAGCTAGCAAGGTGGCACCGGCAATGCCAAAATGGGCGTCGACAGTGCCGGTTGAAGGCGGTGGTGGCGTGGGGAGGAGACAGCGAGATGGCACCACCAGCGCCAAGATGGGAGCTGGCGGCGCTAGTAGATGATTTAAGTCAGTTGGTTGACTTTTTCAACCATTTCTCTATTCCATTTTCTCTAGTTTATTCCATTTTTTCTCCCCTTTTTGCCCTAGCTTCGTTTAACGAGATTTCTTACCAATTTAGCAAGAAAATTATCTTCCCTAACTAGATAAACTTATGGTCTTTCATTTAAACCCAGTTTTTACCCATTTGAACTGTGGAAAAATGAAAGGAACGTCGGATTTCTAGAAAATAGAAGGAGCCACATGGAGTTGGGAGTCTGGTCATTCGTTTGGGGAGGACGACTACATTTGTAAGTGGAGGTAAGCTCAATCTTCCAACCAAATCTTAGATTTTAGATTTTTAGGGTTTTGAAAAATGATAGATTTTGGAGATAAATTGATGTATATGCTTATAAATCATATGAGAAATGAAGTAATGCAAGAATTATAGTGATTTGACAAAAGAGATTGTTAATTTTGTTGAGCTAGGGTTTCTATGAATAGTAAATTTTGGGTATTTCTTGATTTTTGTTGAGTTAATCATGGGGTAAATGATTAATGACACGATTATTACATTTTAGAACATATATGGATTGATTTGGACCAGTGGAATCGAATTTTGGGCTATGCCCTACGTAGAAATTAAAGGAAAAATTTATGTTTGGACCTTATGGACCACAATTTGATTGGATTAAACACCTAATTGGAGGGTTATTGAAGTCAATTGCATGTTAGTTATGTTATATGAAGATTATATATGGCTAGGAATGTAGTTTCTGAAGAACTTTTATTAAATTCTTATGATTTAAATTATGTATATTAGCCATTTGATAAAATGTCTTAATTGAAGATAAAGTGAAATTGATTTTAATCCTAAGACCCTTAGTGAAGGAAAGGAAAATGGCTGGTTATTTGAAATGTGCTTAAAGTTTAAATGGTATGTTGTAAAGGTTAACTGAATGTTAAGTATATTGGCTTCTAATTGTATATTAATAGGTATGCAATTATGCATTTAGGAAGTATTTGGGTTTAATAAATAAATTAACCATAGTATTCATTTGAAATGAATCAGTTTGAGTTATGTTGTAAATGCATGGGATTATTGCTTTATACAAGATGATCTAAAAAGGATGAAGAGAGATATGGAGTTTGAGAAGCATATAGCAAATCACTTAAGGTAAGTAGATGCTCTTTGTTTTGAATTTAATGTATGATTGATTGGGGATAAGAAATATCCCATTGAATTGAATCAGGGCTTGTGTGTTTTGATTGGGGATATTGAATATCTCATATTTGTTACGATAGATGTTTATATTAGTTTGGAACGACATCAATACTAGGGACGATAACTAATATCCCTTGAATTGAATTATGAAATGTTGGCTGGTATAGTGCATATTTGATTATTATTGTTAATGAGTTTCTATATGTTATAGAAATGAGAAATGATGTAGTAGGGGAATAATAGATATTCCCTTCAGTTATACTTATTTGGATTGAAATGGTATATTGGATAATTGAATGAGTAGATGTGTATATTGTTGATTCGGGAGACAAAAGTCAATCCCTAACTAGTTGTCTTGTTGTATATGAGAAATTATATGATTGGATACGCCTGATGGGCATAGAATATTGAATTAGAATAATAAGGATGAGGTCCTCATAATATGATTAGCTTATTACATATTCTTCGATCATGATTGAACCAAATTATATAAATTTTGACTTGATTTCTATTCATTGTGTCTACTTACTGAGTTATTTGGGCTCACATCTTCTTCTTTTAAATTTTTAGTTGACAAGTTGTGGATTGGGATTTGTAAACAAGATTAGAAGACATATCTATGTATGGTATGACTATATGTTGGAATTGGAATCCCATTTTATATTGGTATCTAATTGTTGATCCTATTATAATTATATGATTATAAATATTATAATAGCATGATATAGTTCCCCTATAGGGTGTTGCCATCATGGTATGATTCAGATTCTGGGCTGTGGGTAGGTTTGGCTAGTGAGTTAATTATGATTTGAATTAAATTTATTAAAATTGTAGTTCTGTGTATGATTTCAAATTATGAATATTAATAATTAGAAATTATGAGTTTGAATGTTTGTATATCAGGTTTTAAATATTGATAAATTCAGAGGGGATTCTACCCAATGTTTGGCAGAGTTATTCCCTTAAAAATAGGAAATAGTGGGGTTATGAGAAAACTTTCCTTATTAAGAAGGGAAGTGGTAATGTCCTACATATGCCCAATAAAGCATAATTTGTTGGATAGTTGAAACGCATAGGGTGGGGTGTGGGGCATTACATTAGTACAATCAAACCAACCAATTTAATGTATTTTTTTAAAATGTAAAAATTAATATAAGATAAGCTAAAAAATATAAACTATAGGTATTAATTTAACACTACAAGAGAAATCACTTATGTAGCACCAATTTTAGCTTCATTAAGTGTAAATTTTGCTACATTAACTCAAATGTTAAAAAAAAAAATCATCGTCTGTTGGTTGCATAAGCCTTGTCACAATTACCCAAACGCAACCATATTTCAAATTTGCTACATATAATATTTTTTTTGCAGTCATCTACAAGTAGAAAAGGTGGCCATTTTGTTAGCTACATATTATTTTATTTACGACCAATATTTTGCTGAATTTAGTTTTAATGTTACAAAATATTTGGCTGCATATAACACAATCATGTGTGGAAAATAATATTAAATGCAACAAAAAGTTCATTGTATATGATCTTTAATATGACATTACCATCATATGCAACAATTCCATTCTACTGCATTTACCTAAATGTAACCAAAGATTTTGCCATAGTTAAACATACACAACCAATAACATGGCCACATATACTTATCCTCATTATTTAAAAATCATAAAGGCAACCAAAATTTGGCAACCTTTGTGAAAAATATGTTGGTTCCTTTAGCGAGGCATAACCCAAGAGGGAAAGGGTGAATTGGATTAATAAAAATTCTATTTGAACCCCTTTTAATGATTAAAACTCTTTTTATAGTTCAATAAAATAGATAATGTAAGTAACCAAATAACTAGACAGTAGATAAGAATTTTTATAATGGTTCTAGATACCTTCTCTACTTCATTCTTCCAAGCACTTGTAACAATTACAAAAAGAGGAATAGAAAACAAAAATGGAATGACATAGCAATTTGTCATTTTGGAATGGATTAAATAATTTCTAATTTGTTATTAATTATCCTTAATTAATTACACTTGCTGTGTACATCAGAAAATTGATTATTCAAATCCCAGATTACAAGTGGTCCTAATTACATCTCCATGATGAAAGAAAACCCTTGATTAAAAGAAAAAGTACAATGTATCTTAGAGACTCAAAAATAAAATGCACTCTCTCTCAAAATAAATCTTTGTTATCTTTAGGATTACCAAGTACATTGTGATGACTTGAAATTTAGAGGTCGCCTCAAGCCAGTGGGCGGATAGGATGACACGACTCTAGACTGAGTTGCTAGACATTGGGTCAACTCAAAGAATGGGTGTTTCGATCTAATTGGTTTATCCCGGATGGAATTAAGATCGGATGATTTTTATTATTTAGACTATAAGAAACCATAGAGATAGTAGGTAGTTTGTGACCCAATTGGTATATCTTGGAAGGACTCAGGATGGGGTGATCTCTATTGTATTTAGACCTGAAAGAGACTAGAAGAAACTTAAGAAGAGTGGGCTAGGTTGACTAGATTTATCTCGACTCTCTCAATAACCCATGAGAAGCTTAGGAAGATTGGAACCAGGATGATTAGCTTTTTAGCTCGGCTCTCTCTCAATTGCCCATGAGAAGCTTAGGAAGAATGGGCCAGGTTGACTAGACTTAACTGATTTGATGAATGATATCTGCTAAGGTTTGACTCCATGGGTCATGACTCAGTAACTCGATAAGTCATAACTCAGTGACTCGGTGAGTCATAACTTAGTGAATTGGTCATGAACTTAGGCTTTTAAATGATTTGGTGAGTAGTGTTTACTAAGGTTTGGCTTGGTGAATTGGTGAGTCTCGGTCCTAGACTTAGGCTTTTAAATGAGTTAGTGAGTGTTGTTTTCCAATATCCCATAGAAAATTGAAAGCGGGCCTATAAGAGATTGTAGATCCAGGTTACAAATGATGAATTTGTATGGATTGAAAGGGTTTAACAACTTGGACAGTGTGGATTGACTTAACTAGTTGAAATGAAGCCGAATCATAATTACCACTAGTGGTTATCCTTAAGTTTTTATTTAGGCAATGTGAAATGATAAGTGGGGCCCATGCCAACATCTCCATGATTCATGGGCCACACATGAATGTGGGGCCCACTTGGATTTCAACTCTACCAATAGGCAATTTGGTTTTATGATTAAGAAAATAGTAAATTTAGGGAGTTTACCATAAGTGGTCATCTTCCATATTTTTACTCAAGTCAAAAGTCCATCATTAAATGAAGCTCCTCTTGTTCAATATTTGGCGTGGAACCCATCAATGAAGTCCATTTTTCTTATTTTTATTGATATTTGTAGAAGTGTGAAACTCAAAGAGATGGATTTTATGATGATCCAATACTTCTCATTTAAGAGACCATAGAGTTTTAATGGTTGCCTGCCTTGGAGTAGTAAACCCACCACATCATAACTAGAAGAAACTGTTGTGCACCATGGTGGAGTTTTCTTTAATGCTAGATTAAATGACCATAACGATTTTAGAACAATGAGGTTCTTGCCTCAAGATGAAATAAAAAAAAATTCAAATTCCTTCAATGTTGTGGAAGAAGGAGGAACTTCAAGGAGGAGGAAGAATCACCCCCAGTGTGATTTGAACTACTCCTGGTATAAACCAAGGGCACATGATTTTAAGCTATCCAACAAATACTCCCCAAGGGCAAATTACGCGGGTAATGGTTGATAACCCCCATGAATGATCTGGCCTTGTGTTCTGATTAAAACTTGGCCCTTGGTTTTCTGAATAGCTTATTGCACATGTTAAGACTTTTGGATTTACTTGGATAGGGTTGGATTAAATCCTAAAATTAGGCTATCATATTTGGGCACCTGTATTTGTGCTGACATATATACTAGTGTGGTGGGGGTAGTTGATCATTCTTCTAATTCTGAAACTAACTCATCCACACAGAAAATAGTTAACCATCCTTCAATGGGCTAACTTTAGGAACGTCCTTAGACAATGTTGGAAGCAAGAGGCCGAAAGAGGAAGCATGAGAAAAGAAGCTTCTTGCAAAATTTTCCATTTATGGAAATTCAAGGAGCTTTCTAGAGTTTCATGTTGAGGCATGGTAAAGACTCCCTGGTGAACATTCACCATGGGTAAGCACTAAAGTGGGCATGGTGATGGTCACCATCTCTATGTCTTATAAAATTAGATGGACCTTAATTTTAAAAAAAGAATTAGCTCTGTTTGAACGGTCTTAGTAGTAGCTCCTTCATCATCTCGGCCATCCATTTCAAATTTCAGGAAGCTGTGATGGGTTTCCATTCTTAGTGACCTGTTTAGAAGCCTTTTTTCACATTTCTTCTTTTAGCTGCTGCTAAGCCGAATGACTACTCATTAGCATGCTTATAAAGCTACTCAAGAAGGAACGCTCTTGCATCTCACTTTAGGCTTGCAAAGGGTTTTCGGATTCTTTACTATTCTAATGATTTTGTGAGAATTTCCTTTGCATTTTTCTTGCCAGAAGGAGAGGCTCTTCTAGATTCAAGCTTTAGCGGCATAAACATAATTCTCCCAATACTCTTCTAGATTCTTGCTTTAGGAGGCGTATTAATAGTGCTCTTAACACTTTTCTGATTTCAGTTCTAGGGGGTGTGAATAAATAGCTCCTATTTACACTCAGATAGTCATAGATTTTTTTAAGTCTATTCTCAACCACTAGCTCAAAAAATTTATAAAGAATGGAAATCAAAAGTTGAAGCACAGTTATTTCTCAGTAAGCATAGGGGAAGGTTTCTGAAAATTGAATGCAGAAGTAAATAATCTTCTCAAAAGGTGGTGGAGACCCTTCAAAGAAAGTTGAGGAAGATTTGAATGCAAGGCTCTTGACTCTTGAAGAATAGTAAAAGGTTTAGCTCAAATTAATAAATGCTCTCAAGAGGATTTTTGAATGATTTTCTTAATACTTAGTTGCTTTCTCCGGCTCAAACGATGCTTCATTTATAACTGCTTTGAATTTTAGTCATTGGTGGTAGGTCAGCTCCATTGATGATAGAAGACCATTCTGATTAGCGTATTTTGAATTTTTTAACTTCTGCTTAATCCTCATCTATTGAAATGCCTGCAGCTACATCCTTGGAGAAGATGATTTTCAGTCTCTTAATAAGCTTTGGTTGAGGTATTGCTGTAATGGCTGACTCTTTCATCAATAAGGAATGGGTGTTATTAATGCTGAGAGAAGACCAATGTTTCAATTTTACCATTGTTTATCTTTTACTTATGATGGATGAACTATTTGTCCAGTTGTTCATAAGACAAAGTTCTTATTTGTCTTTCATAAGTAGTAGATGAATTATGGAGATGTAGTTTCATCACTTTGTTTTATGGGTTGTCTATTGTAAGTAACAAATAGATGCAAACGAATTATCCTCTCTAGTGCTTTATCTTGTGGGTTGTCTGCTGAAATGTGAAGCATGGATGACTTGTTTCTTCACCCCTTCATCTATTGAGTTGTCTTTTGTCAGTAATAGATGAAATGTTGGAGCATAGATTGATTTCCTTCATTGCTTCATCTAATGGGTTATATGTTAAAAGTGACAGACTAAGCATTGAGGCACAGACAATTTCTCTTTATGGCATTATCTCTTGGGTTGTCTATTGTAGATAATAGATGAGCAGAGTTGAATAGACAAAAGTCATTGCTCCACTAGATGAACTTTTCACTCTGCCATACGACCTTCACTTCTCCATTTTGTCTGTTTATAGCAGATGATCATTGGCTCACTTCTGATAGACGAAGTCTTTGCTCTACCATATGACCTTTCACTCTTTCACTAGAAGAACTTCACTTTTCTGCCTTTGTCCATTCTCAACAGATAACCATTGGCTTAACTGTGGCTTGCTTATGATAGACAAAGTCTGTTGTATGCACACTACTTTGCATTTGTCAAATATAATCTTCCACTTTGACGATGAATGAAAATAGATGAATCCTTTTCATTCATGCTTTATCTATAACAGTACTTCATCTTTTGCTTCTTTACTCGCCCAAGCCTTGATGCCATGTAATATGTTTTCTGTGCTCATTTTTCATAAGACCTGCAACTTAATTCTGCATATTAAAATTTTGGCAACAACCATTAGTATATAATACTTAATCAAGTTTTGTTTATCATTGAAACTATGCATTTATACTAACACTGGTGTTCCCATTGGACTAAATCAAGTGGCTAATGTTAGCGAACCATCTGGTCTTATAGTAGAAGGAATCTTGGCATTTCGCCAATTAAAAAGGAAGGCACAAAAATGGTGTTTTGCTGCAAACCATTATGCACACATACTAGTTAGCTCCCAACCAAAGAGGAAATGGCGGGCTACCACTAGTGATGAGGTTGATGAGTTAGAGGTAGGAGCAAATTAGTTCCCTATTCGATTAGGTGATGTGATATTTTTCCCTTCTATAAGAATTGCAGGGAATCTAGATAAAAAGGGTTTCTTTATCTGAAAATATGCAAAAATTTCAAAGTCTCATTTCAGAGTTGAGAAGGAATTTACCTATTATAAGAGCGTATGCCACAAATCTATGAAGGCACTTCTACGCGTAGGTTCTTCCTTCATGAATAAGGCTAAGAAAGAAAGGTGTGAAGGCTGAACACCTCTTGAACATGGCCTTTTTCCTTGTTGAACAGGGTGAAGAATTTGATGGGATATTCTTGGCACTAGTTGTGAATAACTTTCAGCCTTATTACCATATTACGGAGACTCTAAGATAGCATGTTCAAATATCAAAATCTTATAAATTGCAATAGGAAGGGAATATCAAACAATTCTAGAATTGCTCCCAATAAAGACTTTGAATATTGGGCAAAACACATTGCTGCAAGGCATAAGGATGTTCTAACAACATTAGGAGTTTATGATGCTATACTTGCTACTTGTGGAGGCTTCTTAAGACATAATACCACTTTGGAAGCTTTTTTCCAATTTTGGTTGCCAGCTACAAATTCTTTCCACTTCTTATATGGCGAAATGAGCATAACACTATGGGACTTGAGTGTCATGAGTGGGCTACCTACTGTTGGAGAAGCCTTTGATGAATATGTTCTATCCAATGAAGAGCTTGAGTCAATTCTGTATCCTCAAGACATTATTAAAATCTTAGAACAGCTGAGATGACAACAAAAAAATAGATTCTTCCCATTAGAATGGGCTCGACTATTTGGGAGGATTTCAAATCCAAGTACAAGAATTAGTGGCTATCATGATCCCGAGATAGAGAGGAAAAGAAAACCAGAAGATGAACAAAAGTTGTGGATGGCTCCTAAGCTTCTTTATAACATTGCTCCAATTCAATAATTGATCTTATTCCTAATGCAATGGCTTTCTATAGCAGTATGCCCATCCTCTTCATATTCTTATTGTGTGAGATGGACGACGTTGGTGTCAACTTGTCAACTTGCTTCTGGTACAAGGTTATAATTGACCCCTCGAGTGATTTCAAACATTTATAGGTTTTTGTGACATGGTTGATAACACACATAACATGCACACTCAACATGTCATTTTGTCTTGGTTTTTATGTTATAATTATAGAATTTTAATCAACTTTCTAAGTGAAATTCACCACTTTGATTGTAGGGTTGAAAGAGTTGGAAAGAAGGAAGAAAGGCACATGCTTAGGAAATTAGAAGAAGGAGATGGAAATCATTCAGACATCTGGGCACCTCTACGCCCAAGTGGGCACCCATGCGCCCAAGCAACTCCAGATTTCGGCAAACATTTGGGCACCTCTGCACCTAGGCTGCTTATCTCTTCCCATGCAATTTTCCTCCAAACAGATATTTGGGCACCTTTGTGCCTAGATGGGTGTCCATGCACCCACTCTACTCCCATGGTGGCTTCTTCAACAAGCCTTCTAAACCCTAGTGCTCCCATATAAATACATTGCAAGCTACATGGATGGGGGTCTTCTCACTATTTTTGAGAGGGTTTTTCTGAAAAGCCTTTCTTAGGGTTTTACTAGCGGGTAGATTTGGAGTGGATTGGAGGTCTTCTCCTTTGAAGAAAAAGAAGGAAGTGCAGGACTCGATAGAGCTTGTCCAGATCAAAAGGGGATAGAGCTTTGTCAAGATCAAAATAGGAAGGATTTGTGGATTTTTTTATTTTCTCTCTTTCTTTCCTAATCACACAAATGCTACAGTTGAGGATGTTTGAGTTTCTAATATCTATGAACATGTGTGGCTAAACCCTTCACACTAAAGGGGAGTTGAATCTTACAATGACATTGTGGTTGTAATGACTTTCTGTGATTTATTTGATACCAACTTGGGTTATTCTCTGTGTTTTGCATTTAATGCTTTTATTTGACTAGCATCCATTGAATGAGCATGCACTCAAAGTCTTACACTTGGGAGAGGGGATTTCAAGAGGGATCTAGGCACGAGGACATGGATTTATGGATGACTCGGGAGAGCACTCATAGTCTATGAGATCACAATGCATCTAGGTTTGATAAATCTGAAATAGAGATATTAAGATTGTCATTCTCATATAGAAGTTAATCTTGCACTTGGGAGAGGGAATTGAAAACCTTTAATCCATGATCTATAAACTAAGTGGGTGTTCAATAATTGCAGTAAGTAAGAACAAGCATAAATGTTTATTAAGTGAAGTTAACCCTCCAGTGGCTGTTCCCATTAAATTATCTTCTTGCATTTATCACATAAAGACAAGAAAGACCTCCTTCCAATTCAATAGTAATTAATTCCATACCTTTTAATTTCTAAGCACCAAATAAAGTTGGGATTGTTTTTTGCAATAGCTAGCAGTTAATTAGGATTCCTTAATCCCTAAGGACACGATACTCCACTCGCTGCAATACTATAAAACTTGATGCTATGCACTTGTGGTATAAATTCCATAGTGAACAAGTTTTTGGCGCCGTTGCTGAGGATTAATGAAAATTATAATTTAATTGCTAATATTGCTTCATGATAGTTCTAATTTTAATTTGGGTTTTTGATTTTTGTTATTTGTCTTATAGTTAAACTTCCAATATTCTAATTGAATTATACTTCTTATTTCAACTGTGCATGCAAAATCTCTTTGCTTGTGAACATGGCATTTAACACATTCTACTGGCCCAATGAATATGATGTGTATTATCTGGAATTAGGAGATCATGAGAACCTATCCTATGAAAATCCTTAGAATGCAATAAACCATGTTATTGATTTTCAACCTCAACAAATTGAGATAAAGCCGTCACTTGAAGATCTCATTAATGCCTTTGTAATAGAAAGTCGAGTAAGTTGTACGAGGAATGAAACAAGGCTTGATAGCATTGAGATGCACATTGGAAATATAAATGCATCTATTAGGTCTTTGGAAACTCAAAGTGATCAGCTTGCAAACTCTACCTATATTCTAAACAAAGGTGCTTACTTAAGCAACACTGAATTTTTTGAGAGAGTAGAAGATTGTGTTGCTAATGATGAGAGTCTTCTTTATCCTTTGGAACATTGCAATGAAAACTGTTTAAGTCAGGCTATTATAAACAATGAGGAGGTCATGGAACATGTTTTGGTTTTGGAAGAGCTATCAAAAGAAGAAGTCAGCAACAAGTTGGAATCATTGGAAGAAGAAATATTAATAGAAGAAGTTAGAGCTGACTTGGAACTGAAGCACTTGCCCAAATATCTAAGGTATGGAATTTTTTGGCACTAATTCATTTGTTCCAATGATTATTTCTTCTTCTTTTATAGGTGTGGAAGAAGAAAAGCCAATGCAAGTTCAAGACCATGAAGGGAAGGAGACGAAGATGCACAGTGAGGATGATGATTGCTTCAAGAGTGATATAGTGGAAGGAATCATTGAAAAATTTTCAGACAAGCACATAGACAATGTTGGAGCAATCAAGTATGTATATCAACTGGGTGCACCTGAAAAAGTCCCCAAGCCAATCTGAAGGCTCAAAGAACTAGTGCACTGAAAAGCCAAATTTCACTTCAAAGAATAAGAAAGACCATAGTCAGGCTGAGGACTCTAAAACCAAGCGCTCTTGGGAGGCAACCCAAAATTTTTGACTCTTTTTGTTGTTTAAATATAGTAGTTCTTGCAATTTGTTTAGAGTTAGTGAATGATCATAAAGTAATTGAGCTTGATAGGTATGACTCTTTGAAATACAATGAATACTACTTAAATGTATGAACAACACTAATTCCATTTTTTGTGTGCCAAGTGGCAGGAGATTCATATGAGAAGATCAATTCAATTATTTAAGATGAAGCAGGCAAGTCACACATAAGAAAAGGGGGAGGCATAGATGCAGCAAAGTTAGCAACATGGGCGCCCATGCACCCAAGTGGGTGCCAATGCACCCAGTGAATGTTCAAAGTGCAAACTAAGTTAGCAAAGTGGGTGCCCATGCACCAAAAAAAAATCTGCTCAAAAACCACTCAATCAGCAATGTGGGCATCCATGTGCCCAAACCCCCTTACCTCTTTTAAAATTTGGTCGGATCCTCTTTGCCCAAACATGCAAGTGTATGCCCTTTCAGCCTCACACCCAAGCCTCTTCTTCTTCTCTACTTTCTCTTCCATCCAAACTCATTCCAAAATGAAATCTTCCACTACAAATCATTTCCATTTCCAACTATAAACATCACTTGCATCCAAAGATTCCTCATCCATGTGTTTCAAGAAAATGAATTCACATGCTAGATGAAGTTTAAGGTTGGGAACTCATGATCATACATTGAAAGAGTAGCAAGGTTACAACAGGAAGAGGTGAGCTCTTCATCTATGTGATCATCTTTTCACATTCCTTTGGTGTTTGGTTGGATTGGGAGCAAAATCTCACGGTTGGGAGTGAAGAAAAGAGGGAAGAAAATTATGCACATATTGTGTTTGATGAATGGTGTTGAGCTCGGCTAGCCTTAGCAGGGCAACGACCCTAATGCATTTCTTTACAAGTTGGTTGGGCCTTTATTTTCCTTGGACTTATGGTATCAAGGGGCTAGTTAGTTTCCCAGAGGAAGGTGTGGTGATGATATAATTTGCAAAGAAATCAATGATGAAATTCAACTTCCAAGTAGTGATGGACAGGTTACTTCATCTACATCGATTTTTTAATGAGATGTATCGGTTGGTCATTGTCTTTAGTGAAGAGGATTATGATTTACCTCCTTAGAAAGGCATCACTGGTAAGCTATTAGACTATACTATGGCAATTCAAGGTTGTCTGCTACCGTCATGAGAAGGGGGTCATTTTAGAATAGAACCATACTTCCCATAGAGATTTGCACATTAGTTTGGTTTTGACCAAGAAGTCCCAAGGGTCATTGTTCAAATCTCTCGGGAAGAGTGAAAAGTCAGTGTTAGAGTTCATAGATGGTATGCCCATTGGATCTGATTTACCAACAACTTTCAAAATTGCGCCATCTTTTTACCTGGCAATAGAAGGGAAGTCCACGTCATGTATAATTATGCATGCCAGTAGCGGTAGAAAGATATATGATCAGGCCTTTCCAAACTATCAGATAAAAACTTATCTGCCATGAGATTCTACCAAAGAGTGTTCTAAGTGGGATAATTATGCTCACTTTTGGAATCATTGTGATTGCCACTGCAACTTGGCCAGGTAGGGTTTTGTGGATGGATGTGGGACCTACTCACTAAGATATTGAGAGAGTGGATGTGAATAATGTTGGGTGGTATGGGTATAGTGAGCATTACAACATTTACCCAGAGGAGCCTGAAGATGATCATCAGATTCTCAATGTTCCTTCTTGTGCAATACCAGATTATCAATCCATGAAGAATAGTAAGAATAAGTACTTTAAACTTTTCTCCTATCTTTTCTCTCTTCTTTTTAGCTTATAAATATATGCCTTGCTTTCTTCTCATTTTGTAGATTTTGTTGTTGCTCTTGCAATTACCCAAGACATAGTAAAGCATTATGAGGTCAACTTTGATTGTTATTATATAGATGGCCGAACAGTTTGGATCCAAAGATAATCTCCTTAGTAAGCTACCAACCTATAGGGGCTAATGTTGGAGGTACAATAAGAGCTACAACCATTCATCCTTCTCCTGATTTTCTAGGTGAAGCATCATCCAACGATCGTGTTATCAATTTCAGGGTTCCCAAACATGATTTGGCCGAAGAAGTGAAAATTGCAAATGATAGGGCAACCCTTGCAAAGGGCTAGAGTGACAAAGTGAGCCCTGAAGAGAAAACTCTTGTTAATGTGGATACATCCTTTTATAAATCCAGGGAAGATTTGGAGCCAGATAGAGTGCCAAATTTATCTACCAACATAACCACATTATTATTTGCTAAGGTGATAGATGCCTTAATTATATCTAAACTAGCTCCCTTAGAGGTTTGTGATGTTGGACCTGCAGATGCTACCCCTGGAGCGATTGCTATCTTAGAAAGACCATTAACAAAAGTTTCTAAGCTAAATACCAAGCCTAGCCGTCATGACAGCATGACCAGTGAAGGCATGGTCTCAGAATTAACAAAGGAGAATTTGTTAGCTCCCAATCTCAATCAGGCGAATGAATATGTAATTTTGTTAGAATTTTTTTTCTTCTCAATGCCCTTTCCCTTTCAAAAGTGCACCTTTAGAGGGAAACGGATCCATCACTTTTGAAAATAGGGCTATGAACCATCCACTTTTTCTTTCGTATAGCAGATCCATCAAGAAAATCTTGACCATCTTGACGAATCTGGAGACTCTCTAACACTTTCGCTTTTTAATCCTATAGCACCTGCCTAAGTGGCTCTGCCCAAACATTTACTTTCAGTGGATCTGAAATTCTATATATATATATATATTTGAATTTTGATGTCAATCATTTTGTGACAACTTTATCTATGCTGATGTAACCCTTCGACACTTCTATTCACCCATGTGTACGAGGTTCAAATGTGATGGGATGTGAAAATGATTGGTTTTTTATTTTCACAAATCCCCAAGCTGTCATTTCCCTATTTTTGGTTTCTTCTTCATCCCTTTTGTCTTTGAGCTATCCTTGTTCTCTTCTTCTCCTCTGGTAACCCACCTTTGTCTCTTATTATTATTTTTGTTTGTTTGTCTTCCTCATTGTTGACGAGAGGTCACATCCACATCTGTGGGATAGTGTCATGGAGGCATTCCATCTCTACCCTCTACCATAGGGTATGAGTTGGGGTTTCTAGACCCCACTACACTGCCATGGCATCCTCGCTATAATCTAGTCCCCATTTCCTTAAGGTCTCTTCAGGCGGGGTTTCGTTTAGATCAGACCCATTTCATTTTTGCTCTTCTTCATGGCTACAACATTTCTCTAAGACTATTGGTCCCAAATAGCTGGTGATATATTGTATCCCCTTATCATTAGGTCCGCAATCTTGGTGAGATTTCTACTTTCACCCTCTCAATATTTTCAACTATCTTTAACTTGAGCAAAGCTCCTAATTCTAGCTATTAATTTTATCTTATCCCCCGTGCTCCCTGGCACAAGCTTTTTGTGCAAACCGCTAACCCAAATGATGACTAGAAAAGTCATTGGGCTTGGGTCAAGATTGCTGGGGCTCTCCCTTTTCTAGCAGTTTGGACAACTAGTCCAATTCGTCTTCCAATTGCTCTTTCTCCCTTAGAGCAATATAGCTTGTATGTCGTTAGGTATAGGCTAATGACTATGGGCTTATTAGCAATGGATGTTGTTTCCTCTGTGGGCCATTATTGCAGGTGGATTTTCTATGTGGCTTTCCTGGTCAAGAGATCATCACTCCTAATCCTCTTCCTTCTCTATCTTTTTTATTCCTGGACCTGAGATCTACTATAGAGTAGGAACAAGTCCTTGTTCCTTGTTTTCATGTAACTCCTCACTCTACTCCCGCTGTGCCTGCTTCTATTCCTGATCAGGTAGCTCTTCTGCCCTGGCAGAGAATTATAATAGTTGCCCAGAAGTAAAATTTTCATGCTTCTATTAATTCTAATAGAGTGCAGTCGCCAAGTTTGGATGTCTAATCGGAGCCACTAGGGGTTGATATTCCTTGTGAGGCTGGTCCCATTGATCTCTCCTCTAACTGGAGCATTTCACAAACTCCCACACCTCATTTTTCCTCCAGACCTAGTCAGGTCACCATAGCGAATTGGCCTACATCCGCTATTCCCGATGTCACCATTGGGGACCAGGTACATTCTCTGGGGGATTTTGGTGTCCCTCTGGAGGGGTAATGCATCCCTCTTCTTCCATACCAATTTCTTCTGATCCCTCTTTATCTCCATGGACTTCCCCTATAATTCCTTTTCCGGCTGGTTCTGTCTCTTTTGGTTCTGAGCCTATAGTCAGTGCAGCTCTGGGGGTGGGTCTGGAGTCAACTATAGCTAGGGGATTTGCAGAGGTTGTTGTTGAGGAGATTAAAGAGGTCTGAGGGAGGTGAGCGGTTGTGAGGATGCAAGAAACTTTGGTAGTTGTTGAGGTGTCCTATTTTGTTGTTGCATCTCATCCTTTTACTACTTTTATGGGTGAGCATTTCTCACCCACTTTTTATATATATTATTGATAAGAATGTGCGAATAAATTTCTTTGAAGGTGTAAACTTTTTCCTTTCAGCCAAGTAGGTTTGTTTTCTTCTGATTAGCTGTCTAGTGCTCTAAAGCGTCTATACTCTGGCCCCAGCCTGGCTCCTTTAGCCCAATGCCTTCATAGTGAAACTTTAAGTTCAAATGGGCCAATGTTTCCCCCTAGCATTGCACCTTCAAGTGGAGTTGTTGCCCCAGTCAATGTAGGCTCCTCTCAAGCTTCGATCCTACCAGCTTTGTTCACAGGGAGGCGACCTTGATTACTTCCCTCTTAGAGTGTCCAAATAAGGTAGCAATTTTTGTGACCAAGCTTTCTTGTCCTACAGATCAGTCTTGGGCCTTTAAGATGCCTTGGGATAACTTAATGGTGGAATCTGCCTTGGACATTGTATGGAACTCAATCACGAGGTAAAATTTCATTGATCGGATGAGGTGTTGCATGCAGCATCTTGCCAGTGTTTGAGAACAACTATGTATTGAGTCAAAGCATCTAGAGGAGGCAGAGGAGGAGCTAGATTGGTGATGAAGAAGGATTTCCTCTTTAGTGGCTCAAAATGGGCAGGACCATGCATTTGTTGAACACATTGTTCTAAAGGCAGAGTTGGAAGAGGAGCAAAACCACTTTCGAGAGTTGGAAGAGACTGCTTCAACCCTTAAGGCTAGGGAGGATGATTTGGTCATGGAGCAGGATTTTGCGAAGGCATCTCGTAAGGAGGTGGAGGAAGCTCTTATTGAGGTGGAGGAAGCTCTTATTGAGGTGGATGCTAATGATAATGCCACTATTGCTACTGCCAACTCTAAGTGGAGCAGCTGGCTCAGAGGTGGAAGTTGCTGGGAGAGAGAAGGCACTGCAACAGAAAATCAACGATCTGGAGGGTAGGGAGGTGACTTTTGGAGGGAGGCCAATTTGCTGAAGGTGGAGTAAACTGCTGAGCTTTCTCAGGTTCGTCAACTATGCCTAAAGCAGCTAGATACAGAACCTAACTGCTAAGAGGTATTACTTCAACAAGTGGCTGAATATTTTAGGCTGGCCTTTAATTCCTGTAAGAAGAAGATTTCTAGGAAATTTTTTGAAATAGATCTAGATGATATTCAACCAAATGGAGAAGATTTGTAACTGTCAAACTAAAGTGAAAGAAAATATATGTTTTTCCTTTTGTACATTTTATGCATAATGATAATTGGATCTTTGCATTAAGACCAGGTCCTTTGAAAGACATTTATAGGTGTTAGGAAAGGGGGGAGCAAATGCCCCTAGTGTTTGCTCCCTCTCGTCTCATGCATAGTAACACTTTAGGAAACACCCATTAATAGGTAATTGTCCTATGCCATGATTGTTTGCAATCTTGTATGAGCCATTTGTGTAGGCCTCTTGGATGACATAAGGCCCTTCCCATTTGGGCTCAAACTTGCCACCTGCCATTAGTTTGGTCCTTAGTTTGAGAACTAGATCACCCGGGAGATAAGCTTAGTATTTAACCGATCGATTATATGCCTTATCCATGACAGCTTAGTATAACTTGATCCTTTATTTAGCTTGTAATTGCTTTTCATCCAAAGCATCAAACTCCTCGAATCACAACTTGGCTTGTTGATCTATTGTCAACCCTTAGTGCATTGCAACTCATTATCAACCCTTAGTGCATTGCAACTCTTAGCGATGACAATTGCACTTCTAAGGGCAAGACTGCATCTACCCCAAATACTAGAGAATAGGGGGTTGGATTAGTTGTTGTGTGGTAGTGGTGCGATAAGCCTAAAGTGCCTTTGGCAATTTGAGATGCCATTACCACTTATTCTTATCTATCATTCTTCTCATAATCCTTAGGATCACCTTGTTGAACACTTCTACTTGGCCATTTTCTTGTGGATGATATGGTGTAGAGAAGACATGTTTGATGCCTTGCTTTTGGCAAAACCTTTCCATTTCTTCATTCTTGAATGTAGTGCCATTATCGGATATAATCTGGTAAGGGTTACAATATCAATACACGATCTTGAACTTGATGAACTTGATTACTTCTTTGGCTCTAACTCTCTTATATGAGTCAGGTTCTGCCCATTTGGAGAAGTAATTGGTTGCGGCTAGAATATAGGCATGTCCCTTGGAAGATGAAGGGTGAATTGGACCAATGATATCAAATCCTCACTATGCAAATGGCCAAGAGATGCTTACAGGTACCAACTCTGAAGGTGGTATGTGACATATATCCCCATGAAGCTGACATTCAAGACATGATTTGGCAAATTACAACGAGTCTGAGACCATGGTAGACTAGTAGTATCCTAGGCATTTGACCCGTCTATATAATCTTTGACCAGATGCATGCCCGCCGCATTCACAGGAATATGTTTGCATGATTACATATTAAATCTCTTCCCTATTAAGACATCAGAACCAAAGTCCATCATATGCCTGGTGATATAATGTTATTATTGTAATACACATATCGAGTAGCTCTTTTTCTTATGGCTAACCTTTTCTGTGAGTTTTCTAAAAGGATTTCGTATTATAGGTAGTTGATATATAGAGTTCGCCAATCATCTATCATTAATTCCATGTAGGCTACGCATTCCACTTGCTTAATAGTCTCCTCATCATATGAGTCGAGAATGCAGCTTCATTGCTCAAGTTTGATAATGACTTCTTGGCCTTTAGCAACAGCTAGAGTGATTGTTAAGTTTGCTAAAGCATTAGCAATGGCATTTTCAATCCTTAGAATATGCCCAATGATGACTTAAAAAAGCTGATCCAATAGCCTTTGCATGTTATCATAATATTAATGTAAACAAGGCCGGTAAACTTCATATTCAATTAGTAATTGTTGGACTACTAATTCTAAATCACCAAAGATATCCAATTTTGTAATGCCAAAGTTGAGAGCAATTTGAAGTCTTAAGACCAGTGCTTCATGCTTTGCTTCATTTTTGGTGTAATTATTTCCCAAGCAGAATGAATATAGGAGAATGTGCTTCTGAGGTGAAATAAAGGCAATCCCGACACCAGCATTGATGATTTTAGTGGCACTGTTGAAGTACATTTGCCAGATGGTGTTGACTTAGGCAATGAACGCTTCTTCATCTGGCAAGTCTTCTTGCACAATGACTTCTTCATCAATTGGGTGTGCTACCAAGAAGTCAGCCAAAACTTGCCCTTTTATTGCTTTTCATGGGATAAAGGTGATGTCAAATTTTGATAATAACAATGACCACTTCACCAAATGTCCCAATAGCATGGGACGAGTAATCAAGAACTTGAGCAAATTCGCTTTAGAAATTAACCGGATCTCATGAACTCAAAAATAAAGCCTTAAGTTTTGAACTATAAACACTAAGGCAAGGCATGTCTTTTCATTCAAAGAACAATTATATATTGCATCAATCAATCGACAGCTAAGGTAATACGATGCTTGCTTCTTATCATCTTGATTTTCTTATTCGAGTAATGCCCCCAGCTATTGCTCACTCGTGGAGATGTACAAAATAAGTAGTTTACCCTTAGTTGGTGCAGCCAAAATCGGTGGGTTGCAGAGAAATTCTTTGATGGTATTTAAGGCTTTTTGACAAGCTTCATCCCAAATAAAGGTCACATCCTTCTTTAGTAGCTGGTAAAATGGATAACATCTTCCTACTAAATTGGCAACAAACCTTCTGACATAAGATAACTTACCTTGCAAACTTCTCAAGTCATCTATGTTCCTTGGGGGAGGCATGTTTTTGATCGCCTCTACTTTTTATGGGCCCACCTTGATTCTTCAATGATGAATAATAAATCCCAGGAACTTGCCTGACCCAACTCCAAATGCACATTTGAGCGGGTTCATCATACCTTATTTTCTTGAGCCCTATAAAGACTGTGTAGATCCTGACGATGTTGATCATGACAGTTGGATCTTACTACCAAATCATCGACATAGCATTCAACATGTTTGTGAAGCATGTCATGATAAATAACTTTCATAGCTCTTTGATAAGTAGCACCTACATTCTTTAATCCCAAAGATATAACTTTATAGCAAAAGACACCCATTGGAGTGCAAAATGTAGTGGATGCCTCATTTTCCAGCACCATCTTGATTTTATTGTAGTCAGAGTAACCATCCATGAATGAGAATGTATCATAGAGTGATGTATTGTCAATAAGGAGTTCCTTATGTGGTAGCGGGAACTCATCTTTCGGACAGACTTCATTGAGATTGTGAAAATCAATACAAAATTAGATTTGCCCATTCTTTTTCTTTATTAGGACAACACTGGAGATCCATATTGGGAACTTGATTTCTTGGATGAATTTGGCTTCTAGCAGCTTGTTGATCTCATATATGATTTGATGTTCCAAGTCAGGTTTAAACTTCCTTAGTGCTTACAATATTCAAATCTAAGCAAGGCAATTTTGAGTATGTCCATGCAAAGACATCTTTGAATTCCCTGAGAAGATCTATTACCAATTGCTTTTCATGTTCCAGTAAGGATTTGGTGATGAAGGTAAGGTGCTTATCTTCGTTTGTGCCCAATTTGAACTCTTCAAGTTCATCAACTTTTGGTTGACCACCATCTTCTAACCCCGATGGAGTTGCACCATAAGTTATTTCTTCTAAGGAAGAATTAGAGTCATTGTCTTCTTCTTCCTTTGAATGATCAGAGTTGGGCTCGTGATCAGACTCATGTGTATTGTCATCATGAGTCTTACTCATGGTTTTTGATTTGGATTGAGAATTAATGGTTCATCAAAGACTTCTTTATCATTTGTATCTCAGCTCCCTCCAAATTTGTTTGTTATTCTTTGTTGTTGGGCATAGATTCTTCCTCTTTTGTTGATGCATGGTGAGAGGTGGAAACCATGTAATAATGTGTAATTATTGATAGGGCAGATGACATTTTTGACATCTTGGACTTAGTAGGAGCTGACTAGTAGTTCCACATAGTGGGACCAACAGTCGACCTAACACTCACATAGGAGCAATCTGAGGTATACTCCTCATGACTATCCATGTCAATATCATTGTCTGCACTAAGACCAGTCCGATCTCTTGGATACCTGAGTCCCCTTAATTTTCCTTTGATTGGAACTAGGATGAGGGGATCAGTTATTAACATGTAGGGTTCATCAGGATAAATGCCAAGGAGGTCAATCATCCTTTTGCATCCCTAACTGAATTTTTGAAAATTTTTAGCAAACAAGAATTTCTTGGGCAGAAGATCTGAAGTACGACATTGTCCATAGGGCAAGCCCATCTCCTTGAATACTAACCTTCCTTTTGCTGCTTGGGATTACAATTTAGGTTCTTTACCCTGAATAATTTCTAACTTGGCCAGTCGAGTCAGTGGCCAATTGTATTTGACCAACATGGATTATAATTTTCCTCCTCTGATTTCCCATTTACTGCTTTTGGTCCTAAGATTGAAGAATGTCTCTTACTTTGCTTGATTGTGGTTCCTAATATTAATCTCGAAATGCAAAGACTGTGTTGGTTTCATGACTACTTGAGAGTAGGTTGGCATTGAAGGTAACAATGTTGGAGGAGTAGTTGTTGTTCACCTTGAACCCAGAGTGTTGATTTGGAACCTAGTATTCTCGACTGGTGTTGATTATGGTGGCATATAGGCTTGCAAAGAGTTTGCAACTTGATTCTCATAAAGTCTAGTGGGTGGGGGTATGGCTTACCCCTTACCTATTGATGGCCTGGCCAACCCTCTTCCGCGTCCTCTTCCAAGTAGTGGAGTTAAGGTTGAGCACATTCTGAATTGGTGGAGCTAATGCTAGAGCAGAAGTGACCAAGTGTTACAATGGTTGTGGATGCTGAACTAACAACCTTTCTTCATCATCATCCTCTACTTGGAGCACTTCCAACTCTTTTATAAGCTTCAACTTGTCTTCTTGTGAGATGCTTGTTGCAATTTTAAAGTGCAAAAACATTAGCGGTGGAACTATTGTGAATGGAATCCCTTGTGGAGGTATAGCCTGTTATAAGAGTCTTTATGATGTGGACCCTTATCTCTTGGTAGTACATGACTGTTACCTTCTATCCACAATCGGCTTAGCTGATTCTTTTGACTGCTCTAGTTCATTCGGTGCTAGCTAATATAGTATTAGGCTTCTGAAAAGAATGCCTCTAAAATTGTGAATGGCCGTACATCAACTGATGTATGCCTTATTATGCCATCCGAGTAGAACTTAAAACATTAGTGCACCGTGGATGTGACAATTTGGTAACGGTGCAACCATGGCCTTTCATGCAACAAATTATAGGACATTGGTAAATTAATGACATGACAATTGACCTTTGTGGGAAATCCTTGAATATCAAAACTCAAGGTGATAGTCCCCATAGTCCTCTAGCTTTCTTAGTTGAAGCCTTGGATCACCAGGGTGGTGCTTTTGAGAACAAATGGACACATCCTGATATGCTTCAATACTTTGAGTGGAAGAATATTCACTACAGATCCTAGATCCAACATAATGCGATTAATCTTTTCTCCCCCCAGATTGCCACTTATAAAAAATGGATGATTATGCTCTGTACTTCCAAGGAATAAGTCAGCATCTATGAAAGTGATGGTTTGTTTGCATTCAATTATATCAACGACCTCTGCTAGGTCCAAGTCCTTGATGGACTCATCTACCAGCACATTAATGAGCACTTACCGAGACTCCTTAGAGTGCTATAGCACGTTATAGATACTCAGCCTTGCTAGGATTCTTTACAAGTGAGTAATAACGTCATATTCTAGTTTATTTATGAGATTAGGAGTTTCCCTTTCTTCGATAGGGAGACAAGGAACTCCAAGCACCAGCTCTTCTGGCATTTGTGCCTTTCTTTTGTGCTGAGTTATGTTCTTCCCGAACCGCAATACGGCCATTGTTTTAGGTGATTTAGATGCTTCTTATGGAGCATTATCTTCATTTGGCATTATGTTGGTCATGTTGCAAGATACCTTCATATGTTCTGATGGCTCTTGGATCAGCAGCTTAAGTAGTCTAGGAAATGAAGTAGGTATCTCTTTGGGCAATGAAAAGACTCTCCTAATGCAAAAATGTGTTCCCGTATTATGCATCTTTCTTCTCGCAACATGGAGCCAAGAAAGGCAAACATTACACCATCTCAAGGTAAAATCATAAAGGTGTTCCCCTTCTAAAGGATGAATTTGTTGCACTTGTGCTTTAGAGAACTGAGAAGTGTAGTCATGAAATCTGTGTAGAAATGCTTCAATCAGCACTTCCCAAGATCCGAATGATTTAGTTGGCAATGTCACAATCCACTTTAGGGCTTGGCTATTAACAACTAGTGAAAATGGGAAGCTCCTACTTGCATATGTCTCATTTTGGGACATCATTCGCACTAATGCTTGATACTGGAATAAGTGTCCAATTGTAGCCTTGTAACCTTCTTTGAATAACTTTATCATAGGTCACCTTAAGTAATGAATTTGCTTAATTTCTGGAACTGCCGTTAAGTTCATTGCATTATCTTGCTCAATATCACCTGCAAAATGTTCATTTGAAGGGCAAACATTAGGTGAATGTCTTGAAGTACCATAAAAAGAACAAACCATTGCTGGAGCAAGTTATGGTTGCTTCAATTGCACCATCATAGAGCATATGCTTTCATCTGCTTAGCCATCTCTGACATCTGCATTGATAGATCAGAATTAGCATTTACTTCATAAAGTCCCCTAGATCTTTCCAATGAGAATTTGCTCCCAACATCTTAGAAAGCTCATAAGTTTCTTCTGAAGTCTTCTCTCCCATGGATCCACTTGCAGCATTGTCAACCATGGCTTGGCATGGTTGTGTCAGTCCATCATAGAAAAATTGGTTAACTCAAGTGAATATCTATGATGAGGGCATTGAATCAAAATTGCTTTAAACCTTTCCTTTGCCTCATAGAAAACTTCACCATCCAATTGAGAGAAGGTAGCTATTTTGCTTCTTAATTTAGCAGTTTTAGCATGAGAGTAGAATTTTTCAATGAACTTATTATAAACTACTCCCCATGTTGTCAATGAGTCAGGAGCTACTGTCATAAACCATGCCATGACTACATCTTTTAGAGTATATGGAAAACATCTCTCTGATCTTCTGTTAGCCCCTGCAATGGAAATGTTTGGATGGTTGCATAGAAATTACACATGAAAGTCAATCGATCCTCTAAGGTTAACCCATGAAAAGATGAAAGCATGTTAAAGTGAATATGTTTCAAGTCATAATTTCTAGCATCCTCATTTAACACAATGCATGAAGGTGAAATCCCTATAGTAGGACATGCAAACTCTTTCATTAATTGTGGAGCCTATTAAGCTTGTTGCGCTGGTTGTGCCTATTAAGCTTGTTGCGCTGGTTGAGCCTACTAAGCTTGTTGCGCTAGTTGAGCCACTCAAATCTCCTCATTGTCAATCATGTTACTCCTTCTCCTTCGCTTAAAATCTCTATTTTAATTTCCACTTTGTCAACATGATTGTTTAATGGAAATAGAGTAGGGTTGAGAGATCTCCTTCCGTACATTCACAATACTGGAATAGAAAGAAGGAAATAATTAAAAATAATCTTATATATAATTATACACAAAAATAAAAAGAAAGAATGTAACTAATCTTAATAAAATCAACTTGGAACCATTCCCCGACAATGGTGCCAAAAACTTGATGGTTCAAATTATAATTCCTCACAAGTGTATTGACTTATAGCAATATAGTGTGCAATGCAAGAGTTGATCCCATCGAGAATGGTCAAACTGACTTAATTAATTTTAGTTACTGGACTATCCTAACCTTAAAAGAATAGATTTATAACTAAATAGACTTAGAATAATGTTTGGTATAATTTTAAATTAGAAACTTAATGGAATGAAAGTAAATCAATGGCTAAATATAATGTAGAGATATTAGCAAGATGAAGAAGTCTAGGGATCCGATTTCACCACAAGATGATACCCCTTTGACAATGGAATTTTGGATTCAATGCCTCACTTGGGTTCATTCTTTCAAAAGTAAAATTATTACCATTAGGTGTGTGGGTTTAAATCAAGTATTTTCACTCATTCTAATTACTTATGGTGTATAGCATAATTGAGGTAAAAACCCACTAAGCTCAAGAACATAAGAACCAAAATAGTATGGTTTAGCATATGATGTCTACCTTAACCGTCTATCCTTCTCATTTAAGGGAGCTCATGGTTTAGCATATGGTGTCTACCTTAACCATGCTTTGATAATTAATCTAACTTATAATATTGGTGATCAAGATAAAATAAGTTAAATCATTGCAAATAACATCATGAATGAAACGGGATCATATAACATTAATAATATCCAACAATCCATAACAAAGAGTATAAAAAAGAATTATGTCTTCACCCTAGAAAAAAAGATTTAGTTCATAAGAGAAAATACAACAACTCCCTTAGAAGGGATGATCACAATGAAGAACATCTTCTCACTTTCTTCTTTCTTACTTACAATGTCTTCTTCTTCTCCATAGGAAAACTCTAAGGAAATTGGCTTCCAAACCTCAGAGAAAACTCCCAAAATGAAAGTGAGAAGATCTCTTGAAAAGCCCTAACTTTTTTCTTAAAACCCAAGAGACACTCAATGTGGAAAATCCACAAAAAATACTGATCTACCACTGGCACCAGCAGTGTCAGATGGGCACTGGCTTGCTGCCTGGCCACTAGTGGTCTTTGGTCCTAGCACCAGCGATGCCAAGTGGGGGCCGGCGGCATCGGTTGGCTGTCTTGATTTTATGTTGATTTTTCACTCCATTTTGTAGTTGTTTTCTTTTCCACACTTGAGCTTCTTCTTTTCCATTTTTTTCTCTTCTTTTCCATCTTCAAGACACCTAGAAAATCCAACAAATGAGCATGAAATTCATCTAAAAGAGATAAGGATTTGTAAATAACTAAGCTTAACATATGTAATATAAGTGAATGAAATTCACTCATTAGTGATCTGCTCATTCACCAAAATTGTGAGGTCGACTTTAATGCCATTGTAGCATAGGTAGACTCTTTGCTTCTTTATTAAGGTTATCTCACTTTTTCTAGCTTCCTTCTGCTAGCAAGAGATGAATTCCTTCACTGGTTCATCATCCTTTCGCTTCATGAGGGAGAGGTCTACCAATGTAATATCTTTTTTAGTCACAAAGAATTTGGCCAGGAACAGGTTTTGCATGTCATTCCAAGTTTTAACTAACCCCGTAGGTAGCATCAAGTACCATTGGAATTCATACCCTTTAAGGAAGGAACCAAACAATCTTAGACAGAGGGTGCGATAGATGGCATAGTTTTCCATCTTAAGTTTGAAGAGTGTAAGATGGTATTCAGGATCGTCCATTCCATCAAATGTATGGAAATCTATTATTTTGAAGTCTGGTGAGAATGACTCATTCTTCATTTCTAGAGGATAAGGCCGATGATATATTTTGGGCATTTGAGAAGGCAAGTTTATTTGCCTTTGAGTCATCCAATCATTCATCATTTTATTGAAATGGGCCATTGAATCCACCTTCATCTAAAATGGTGGTGCCTGCACACTTGCACCAAATTGTGTAGTTAAACGTTCACACCAAATGGTTGTGCACGAAGATTAATATTAGGTGGATGCTAAGGCGAGGCAACCGAGGAAATGAGGGGTGAGCCTTCTGCCCCTACAGGGTCCCCTCTTGGTGGATAGAAGACAAATAGTTTTAATGGCATGGTCGTTCTCATAGATGGAGCATTGAGAAGATGCACAACATTGGAAGGTTGACCAAAATTGGAAGTTTGGCTGGCATTTTTTTGTACACATAATTCTCTCAAATGTTGGTTTTCAGCTTCTAGCTGCCTCAATCTTTTAGTTATCTCTCTATGGATGTAGCAGTTACATCACCCTCACCCTTAGTCATGTGTGACATAACTATTGGGAAGGTTTGATAAGTATGCATCAATTGGTGAGGAGATGTGGATGCCTGATCCTCTCTCTTAATGTCTTCTGACAAAGAATGGAACATTGGGGTAGGTACCATAAGCCTAGCCATTGACCTCATAACCATCATTGGACAAGGTGGGCTGGGTGGTTCCAGTGATGAGTCCCTATCAACTGAAGTGGTGCAAACACTAACGGGCTGCACTTTTCTCTTCTTCTGTTCTCTTTTCTTTGGGCTACTAGAGTCAGCCCTTCTTTCTCTTTTCTTTACCCTTGATGCCTTTCTTGGCATCCAAAGGGTACCTATCCTATCAATTTCTCTCCTTTGAGAATAAGAGAGACTTGCTAGGATAGCGAACATATTGTCGCCCAAACAATCATCTTGGGGGGGAAGGATGACTTTCTTCCAATTGCGGTATGCTTCTTGGATAGTAGCTTCCATCCTTCTTTCTTTTCTTGGATAGTCAACCTAGTGGTTGATCTCTTCTTAGACTTGTTCCTCCTCCCAGTTCCTTTGGAAGGCTGAGCACATCCTTTAGGAGTCTTGCTCAATGCATGTCTCCCAAGGTGGTCAACATGTTTATGATCGATGGGAGTTTGTGTCTGCCTCCCATTCATCATCTTAGGAAGGTAGAGAGCTATCACCTTCATCTTCTACTCAATGTGAGAAGGAGCCTAACTACTTCTAATTATGTGATTTCTTGGAGCAATGTTGGAGATAAGTTCACCTCCAACAACTCGAGGAGTAAGAGGGGGAACAGCCTTCCTCCTTTGTTTTCTACTTTTCTTATGCTTCTTCTTTCCAACCTCATTGCTGATAGTGGTTGAGACAAGAGAGGCAACCTTTGGAGCTGCTAGGGCTGCCTTGGGTGCTACTAGAACTATTCTGGAGGCTGTTGATGTGGCTCCAGGTGAGGGAGGAATTGGAGTTGCTTCCTTCTTGTAAATGATTGGCGCCAGGCCAGTCGGCACCATGACGAAGGAGTGAGGGATACTACTATCAACATTTTGGGGGGCATTGATAGCGAAGTCGCCACCTAGCAAGAATCCAAATGCAATTGATGATGCCATTAGGATTGAGCTTTTGAAAGGAAAGAGAGTGAATATGGAAACGGTTAAAGATCTGCAAAAAGCAAAAGAAGATCTTAGTCAATTTCATGAAAAATAAGGTCTCCAAAATGCATTGGCATTACTTTTTATTAAAGATGAAGGGTTGGATGTTTCATGTCGAGTTCACCATTTTTATAACAAGTGAAAAAAGAGGATCAGAAAATAAAAATCTAATGACATAACAATTTTTCATTTTGGAATGGATCAAACAATTTTCATTTTGTTATTGATGGTCCTCAATTGATTACACTAACTGTATACATCAGAAAATTGCATATTCACATCCTAGATCACAAGTAGTCATAATTACATCTCTATAATGGAAGAAAATCCTTGATTAAAAGGAAAAGTATAATGTATATTAGAGACCCAAAAATAAAACACACACTCTCAAAATAAATGTGTGCTATCTTTGGGATCGTCGAGCACACTATGATGACTTGAAATTTAGGAGGTTACCTCAAGCTAGTGGGTAGATAGGATGACACGGCTCTAGACTGGGTTGCTAGACATTGGGTCAACCTAAAAAATAAGTGTTTTGATCCAATTAGTTTGTCTCGGATGGAATCAAGACTGGATGATTTCTATTATTTAGATTGTAAGAAATTGTAGAGATAGTAGGTGGCTTGTGGCCCAATTTGTATATGCTGGAAGGACTCAAGACTGAGTGATCTCTATTGTGTTTAGACATAAAAGAGACCAGAAGAAAATAGGTGATCTAGGTTTGGTTCATCTTTTTCACATTGCCCATGAGAAGCTTAAATAAAGTGGGCTAGGTTGACTGCATTTATCTTGGCTCTCTCAATTACCCATGCAAAGTTAGGAAGAGTGGACCAAGATGACTAGTTTTTTAGTTCGACTCTCTCAATTGCCCATGAGAAGCTTAGGAAGAATAGGCCAGGTTGACTAGATTTGACTGATTTGATGAATGACATCTGCTAAGGTTTGACTCAGTGAGTCATGACTCAGTAACTTGGTGAGTCGTGACTCAGTAACTTAGTCATAGACTTAGGCTTTTGAATAATTTTGTGAATAGTAATCGCTAAGGTTTGACTCGGTGAGTCATGACTCAGTGACTTGGTCTTAGACTTAAGCTTTTGAATGAGTTGGTGAGTAGTGTTTTCTAATATCCTATGGAAAACTAGAAGTGGGCAATCTCTGTCATTTAACCTATGAGAAATCATAGATCCAGGTTAGAAATGATGGATTTGTAATGTGGATTAACTTAATTAGCTGAAATTAAGCCAAATCACAGTTACTACTAGTGGTTATCCCTAAGTTTTTATTTAGGCAATGTGAAATGATAAGTGGGACCATGTCATCATCTCCATGATTTGTGGGGCCCACCTTCATGTGGAGCCCACTTGGATTTCAACTCTACCAACAGGCAATCTAGTCTTATGATCAAGATTATAGTAAATTTAGAGAGTTCAACAAAAGTGATCATCTTCCCCATTTTTACTTAAGTCAAAAGTCTGCCATTAAATGAAGCTACTCTTGTTCAATATTTGGCGTGAAACCCATCAATGGAGTTCATTTTTCTTGTTTGTATTAATATTTATATAAGTATGAAACTCAAAGAGATGGATTTTATAATGGTTCAATACTTCTCATTTAAGAGACCACAGAGTTCTAATGGTTGCCTGCCTTGGAGTAGTAAACCCAGTAGATCACAAGCAGAAGAAACTATTATGCACCATGGTGGAGTTTTCTCCAAGGCTAGACCAGATGGCCATGACAGTCTTAGAATAACGAGGCATTTGCCTCAAGATGAAATAAAATAAAATCCAAGTTCCTTCACTATTGTGGAAGAAGAAGAAACTTCAAGGAAGATGAAGAAAATAGTCTATTTTCAAAAAAAGAAAATGCCTGAGCAAAGTATGTCTCTTAAGAACGTTCCGGTAGAGCCTAGCCTTGGAAGAAGATGAACTCTATCAGAAGCAGCACCCCCTCCTCTCTCTTAGAAGAAGATCTCTCTTTTCTTCTCAAAATTTGGGCATTTTATAGCCACTAGAATACAATTGGCGTGACGAAGCCTGGTATGACAAATCACAGTGGCGTGGTGTAGCCTGCCTGGTGGCATGGTTGAGCCTGCTTGGTGGCATGGTGGAGCCTTAGTGGCATGGTGGAGCCTAGCATTGTAGAGCACAACTGGCATAGTAAAGCAACTCTTGTCATGGTAGAGCCATAGTGGTGTGGTAGAGCATCTCCTAGCATGGTAAAGCCATGGTGGCATGGTAGAGCACCTCGGCATGGTAGAGCCAAGGTGGCATGGTGGAGCACCTCCTAGCATGGCAGAGCACCTCTTGGCATGGTAGAGCCATGGTGGTGTGGTCAAGCACCTCTTGGCATGGTGAAGCCATGGTGGTGTGGTGGGGCTTTGGCTTCACTAGAATTTAAGCAAGATATTTTTAGATACATTATTTGCAATTTTAATTTACATGGTCCAACCAAAATTTGTTTAGGTGGTCCATTAAAATACCAATTAAATGTAGCCCATCGCTAGCTATTCAACACATTGGGTAGTTGATTACTTGCCTTGACTCAGTCCCAGTGTGATCTAAACTGCTCCTAGTGTAAACCAAAGGCACGTGATTTTAAGCTATTCAACAGCACTTTTTTTAGTGTCTTGGGCACCACTTACTCAGCAAAAATTACAACTTAGTGCAACTGCACTCTTCTTGATTCTAGCTTAAGGAGGTATATAAAAACTTATTACCAATGAACTCTTCTTGATTCCAGCTCAAGGGGGTATGAATACAAACAAGTTGATTGTGAAACAAATTCCAACAATCAAGCTTGCTCTTCTTGAGTTTGGCTTTTGATTTAAATGTAAAATGTCATATTTTATTCCCTTAATAATTAGTCCTTTACACTTATTTGATGCCTAAATGCACTCACTACTCTTATATTTTGATTTAAGATATAAATGGAGTTGTTAGGAGCAAAACAAGGCTAATTTGATGATCTTGGACAACTTTAGTTCAAGGATATTTTTGGTGTTTGAAGATTGGAAAAGAAGAAGACAAAGCAATTGAGCAACAAAGCAAGGGATTTGGAGGCAACAACTTCCAATTCATGACTTGAAAATCCAAACCACCATTCTACTAAGGAAGCAACTTCTAAGTCGAGACTTAGGATTCCAAGTCGCAGCTTACAATTCCAAGTTGCGGCTTAGATTTTCTTAAGTGTGGAAACTAGGTATTTTTGGTATTTTGCATATTTTATGCGCAAAACCACTTGGGGAATATGGACGAAGTGAAAACTAACCCTAATTAGGGTTATTTAAGGAGGTTTTAACATAGAGGGAAGGATTTTTGGAAGGATTTTGGTGTAGGGAATTCATCTCTCTTTTCTTTTCTCTCTTTTTGTGTTTTCATGGCCTTGTGTAGCTAAACTTTTATCCATGGTTTAAGGAGACAAAAGCCTCAGAATCAACATGTTGTGAGATCTAATTTATTATTATTGTTCAATTTATGATTTGAGTATTGAATATTCTTCTATTCTCATTTTAATAATTGTTGTGTTTAATTGCTAGGAAGCCTACTAGTTTATTATTTATTGCAATCTATTGCTAGATTAGATATCAAATCCATAAATGTTTGATCATTCTTATCTGTGAGGCAACTAGGGTTTGATAATTTACTGTGTCAGAGATTATTAAATCTTAGGAGGAATATTTAACTAAATTAAATATGATCGCATGTGCTTGTGTTGTTTAGCTTCACCAATTTCTATAAATTTTAAAGCTGCTATTAGATTAAAGCTCTAGTGCATGTCTAAGGTTGTTTAGTAGTTAGGGTTAATTGGATCACATATTTTTAATTAACTATGTTGAAGGAGAGATAGAAAAATTTATTCCAATTGTGAATATTCAAAGTATGAATTGATTTATATCGATGATCAGTTATGAGATTCTGATGGTGGATGTTGACAAAGGCCATGTTTATTTCTCTGATTGATTTCTTTTACAATCGTTGTTTTCATTACACTAAATCCCCCCATTCTCATTCACATTGTATAAAATTAGGCTAGATACTCTCCAGGGGATTAACCCTTACTCGCACTACTACAAGTAATTTAATCGAAGTATAAGTTTTAAATTTAGTTACTTATGATAACACACCAAAATTTTGACGCCATTGCCGAGGAGGCATTGTAGTTAATTTTCGTGCTTTTGTACTTTTTTTTATTTTTTTATGAATTCATTAGATTATCCTTAATTATTTATGACTGTTACTCAATCTTTTAATACAGGTGATTTGCAGTTCAAACTAGAAATAGAGAGAACTTTGCATAGGTTAAGGAGAGAAGCTAAGAGAAATTTTGAGGAGAAGGGAATTATGGATGGAACTCGAACTTTGAAAGAGCTTGCCACACCTAATTTGGATCAATAACTCTTATGCATAACATACTTTAGATGCTACTGTTAATTTTGAATTAAACTTTGGACTAATTCATCTCTTGCCAGCTTCCATGGTCTTACAAGTGAAGATCCTCACAAGCATCTAAAGGAGTTTCATGTAGTGTGTACAAGTATGAAACAAATGGCGGTGACTGAAGAGCAAATAAATTGAGAGCTTTTTCATTCTCTTTGAAAGATTTGGCTAAAGATTAACTTTAATATGTACGATCTGTGAGCATCACAACATGGAATCAGATGAAGAGGTTATTTTTGAAGAAATATTTTCCAGCTTCAAGGGAGTCCAACATTAGGAATGAAATTTATGGTGTGAGATAGCATGGTGGAGAATCCCTATATAAATATTGGGAGCATTTCAAGAAATTATGTGCATGCTGCGCCCATCATCAAATTAGTGAGCAGTTACTCATCTAGTATTTCTATGAGGGTCTTTTGCTCACTCAAAGGAGCATAATTGATGCAGCTAGGCAAGGAGCTTTGGTGGATAAAACTCCTGAAGTTGCAAAGAATTTGATTGCAAACATGGCAGCCAACTCACAATAATTTGGCAATAGGCTTGACTCTATATCCAAGCCTATTAATGAGTTAAGTATTTCCTTCATTGAACAACAGATTATAGGTCTAACTTCTCTTGTTTGTCAATTGGCTATAGGAAATATGCAGACAGCAAAGGCTTGTGAAATTTTTTCGGTCGTAGGGCATCCAACTAATACATACTAAGCAGGTGAACACAATGGGTGGTTTTTCTGGATAACTACAGAGGAAGTAAGATCCTTATTCTAACATATACAACTTAGGATGCAGGGATCATCCCAATTTTAGCTATGGAAACCCACAAGTAAATCAGCCTACAACTCAAAATTGCCCAAATTTCTAGCAGTACAAGCAGCCATACCCACCAAGACAACAACAGGGACAAACTTCTAACTCTGGTATGTCTTTAAAAGATATTGGTAAGTCTCTCACCACTAATACTTTGCAATTTCAATAAGAAACGAGAGCTAGCATTCAGAGTTTGGAGAACCAAGTAAGTCAGATGGCAACCACAATCAATTGGTTAAAGGCTCAAAGTTCAAGGAAATTACCCTCTCAAACAATGATGAACCCAAGAGAAAATGTGAGTGCGATCTTTTTGAGGAGTCGTAAAGAGGTTGAAATTCCACCAAAAGCAACTCCTACACCAATGGAGCAAACAAAAGGGAGAAGCATTGTTATAAAAAAAGACATTTCTAAGGACAATGAAGTAACTCAACATAAGTTTCCACCTCTTACTTAATATAAGCAAATACCACATTTTTTTAAGGCTTTAGCAAAATCTTAAAAAATTGAGCGATATCAAGTTCTATTTGAAGCATTTCATGAATGTGAGGTAAATATTCCACTTTTTGATGTCATTAAACAATTACCTCGTTATACTAAATTCTTGAAATAATTGTGTACAACAAAGAGGAAACAGAAACTTCAAGGGAAGGTAAGAATTGGGGAGAATGTTTCTATAATCATTCAAAAAAAACTCCCTATGAAGTGCAAAGATCTAGGTATGTTTACAATTCCTTGCATGATAGGTAACACTTTACTTGAAAAGTCTATGTTAGATTTAGGAGCTTTCATTAATGTTATGTCATATTCTTTGTATGCTTCTTTGAAACTTGGACCTTTGATTAAACTAGTATTGTGATTCAATTAACTGATAGATCTAATGCCTATCCTAAAGGTGTAGTTGAGGATATTCTTGTGCAAGTCAATGATTTAATCTTTCCTGCTAATTTTTATGTGTTAGACATGGAGAATGGCAATCAAACTACTCTGATTCTGTTAGGAAGACCCTTCCTAAAGACATCCAAGATTAAGATAGATGTTCATAATGGCACACTTACTATGGAATTTGATGGTGAAATTGTTAAATTTAACATTTATGATGCCATGAAATACCCTAATGATGATGATCTTGTTTATTCCATTGATGTGATTGGTTCTTGTGTATAGGAAGTTTTTGAACTTGATGGAAAAGATGAATTAGAAATTGCCATTGGCAAACATCTTGAGAAGGAGACTGAGGTGTTACCTTTCAGTACTAATTTGTAGGAAACTACTGCAGCATTGGATGACTTTCCAAAGTTACCAAAATTAGGTAATTATCCTTACATTGAGTTACCAGTTTCTAACAAGAGCTTTTTACCATCTTTTTTGTAGGCATCCATTCTAGATTTGAAGTCTCTTCCCAATCACCTCAAGTATGTGTTCCTTAGAGATGGAGGAACCTTACTAGTGATCATCTCTAGTACACTTAGTATATTCAAGAAGAGAAACTTTTGCATGTTCTTAAAAAGTATAAGTTTGCTATTGGTTGGATAAATGCAGATATTAAAGGAATTGACCCATCCACATGCATGCTTTGTTATTTCCAGTTTGGAAATGCTCCAAACTAAAGGAGGAAGCATTGAGTCGAGCCAATGACTATAAACAAAACTGCTATTTGGGAGGAAATCCAAGGAGAGTTTGTGTTTCTTTTTCTTATTTCCTTCTTATTTCTGCATTTATATTATGGTTATTTTTACATCTTCTTTGCATTTGACCTTACATTGGGTACAATGTAATTTTTGAGTGTGGGAGAGGGGATTTAGGTTTAGGTTATGTATTTTATGTTTATGTTTTTATTTTTAATTTCTTTTAAAAAAATTTTTTTAGAGAGAGAGTCAGTTTTATCCTTTGTTTTGGTGGTTTCTAATGATTTGAGGTTGAGGATATATAAGCCATATTCAACTAAGCTAGAACAATTCCTAACATGATTGAATAAGTAATCTTTCAATTTGCAATTGCTGGGTTTAGTTATTTTCCTTGAGAATGGTGATGACTAAATTTTGTAGACAAAAGCTAGTGAGATTTTAAGCCTCTAGACTAACACATCAGCCTCATTCTTTTTCTTCATGAGAGATATTCTTCCATGGATTTGTTTCTATAGAACTTGCCTTGATTCTCTTTGAGATCACATTGATTAAGGCCTTCTTTGTTTCGAACTATATGAGCCAAGTAGCCTACCTCGTGATTAATTTTTTCTGTTGTTAAGCCCCTTTGAGCTTTATGGATTTTTATTGTGAACCTATGTTACAAGCTTAAAACTCAAAAAAATAATATCTTTACCCAATTCATAGACATAGTGGAGCATGGATCATCATTGTGCTATGTATGGGTGTACAAGAAATAAAGTTTGGGGGTGTTTGGATTTGTGGAATGGCTATGATTGGTGAAACAAAACATGTTGTCGTTCTTAAAATTGAAAAAAAATGTCAAAGTGAAAAAAAAAAGAGAAAAAGAAAAAGAAAACATCAAAATTCTAAGGGAAGAGGTATGTTTATTCATCTGTATTCAAAGGTGAAAGATCCTCGATGAAATAAGTGCTTTATATGTCTTATGTATTTGAGATTGAGTTAATTTATTTGTGCTTCACTAATTTCAATGGCTTTTGAGCTACATTTCCAATATTTCTCACCTTGCCCTTAAACCCCGTTACAACCCTTGAAAAGTCCTTATGATTCATGTAGTGCATGTGATCCCAGGGATGGATAATGAGAAGATATACAAGCAGATGGTAGATCATCTCCATTGGAATGAATTTGACCAAAATATATATCCCTCAAACACATGAGAGAAGAGTGTTTATTTCCGCGAGGGTCTACATATTTAGTTCATTCCATATTCAAGAGAAAATGCTTACTAAGTGATTATAAGTTGCATAAGAATGATTTGTTCATGACATGTTATGAGTTTTGAAGAGTTTGGTTATTCTTTGTTTATAACATTTGCAACCTTTATGTTTTTTTTTTTTTTTGGAGAGTGAAATTGAGTTTGGCCCAAGGACGAGCAAAAGTTAAGTGTGGGGGAGCTTCCAATACCAACTCAAGGCAATAAACAAATGGAAATAGGAAAGTAAAAGTTACACTTTTATATAGTGCTTCTTTGATGACGTAGGAGAAGACTTTTGAAGATGATTAATGCTTGCTTTGAGTACAGAGTTAACTTTCTAAAAAGTGGTTGAGTTGCCTTGAATGAAGAATTTTGAAGATTTAGGAGCTTGAAGGCTTGAATGCTTTGTTGCTTGAGTAGATGAAGAATAAATGCTCTCTTAATGCTTGCAAAAACTTCTTTTAATGTCCCAGTTACTCCCTTTATAGTAGGATTCAAATTCTAGTTGTTGGGGTAGGAAGAGATCATTTAATGCGAGGGAAACATTCAAATTTTTGATCATTTGAAATGTCGTGGATTCAGATGTCAAAAATTATCACTTTAGACCTCTGAATGTAGTGACTTTGCAGCACCAAAATTGGCATCTAGTGTTTTAGAACTCTAAACATCATGACTTTGTAATGTAGCACTCCTTCAAAACTCTCAAAAACAACTTTAGACTTCAGAATTTTTGTGACTTTGAAATGCTGCTTGTAGATAAAAATTTCTTCCTCTATGTTGTTTTCCCATGCCTCTGAAACATCATTATAAACTTCTAAACTTGTCACTTTGATTTGCAAAAAGTTCATCCACTTTGTAATGCTATTTTAGACTTCTCAAAGCCCAAGAACAAAAACTTCTTCCTAAGAAAGATTATTTCAAACCTCTGAATGTTGTAACTTTGGACTGTAATGTGTTCTTCAATTAGAAAACAAACTTTCAAACCTCTGAATATCATTAGTTTGAAAATGTAGCAAGGTCTTCATGCTTCTGAAGTGTCAATTTAGACCTTTGAATATTGTAGGAATTTCTTTAATAAGATATCAAGTTTTCAATCCTCTGAACTTCGTATCGTTGGATTGCAACACATTCTTCATGCCTCTAAAATGTTATTTCAGACTTATGAGAACAATGGTTTTGGAATGTAGCAAGTTCTTTCTATTACAACAAGTTTTAGACTTTTGAATTTTATGTCTTTAGAGTGTTTAATTCAACAATTTATTTTCCAACTTCTTAACAATAAGTTCTTTAATCCTCTAATGCATTTATTCAAACTTTTGAATCTTTATTTTAGATTTATAAACATTTAAAACTTCAAATGTTTCAAAAAGTAATAATTTCAAACTTTTGAAATTGATTTTCAGTATTCTGAAAATTACTATAGCATGTTTACTGAAGTAGTGTATTTTAGAGCTCTGAAAGTGCACTTCAAAACATTGAAAATGCACTTCAGTCCTTTGAATCCTCGTATGAAAACTATTGTATCACCTACGAAAGAGTGTATTTTGGAACTCTAAAAGTGCATTTCATAATTTTGAATCCTCCTTTGAAAATTACTATAGCTAGTTGATATAGCAAGTTATTGTAGCAAAGTTTTTGTAGCAGCTAGGCGGCAAATGCTTCAGAGCTCAGAATGCGTTAATTCAGAGCTTTGAAAATTACTATAGCAGCATCATTGTAGCAATTTACTTTAGCAAGGTTATTTTAGCTATGTGTTGAAAAATTCTAATTTTGTTAGCAACATCTTCAAACCATTGAATCATCCTCTGAAATTGTGGTAGTTGTCCTATGAATGTAGTTTCTTATTTTAAATGATTTTCAATTTTTTTCATAATCTCTTTAATAGAGAAACCATGTCATCTTTCTTCTACTTTTTCATATATTCTTATATAAACCTTTGGCATGCATTTTTGGATGTGTTTGGATTAATTGCTTCTGTACTTCTTGGAAAGCAATGTTATTAGTTCTTTAGACAAGTTTTGTTATCATCTCACTTGACTCCACTTTCTCCCAAAAACCTTATTTGCTTAAGCCTAAGTTATAGAAAAGTTTTGTTGTCATCAAAACTATACACTTGACTTAATAAGATATAATAATAAATTCTGTTGCATTTGATATTGTTGATTGATTTCATATCACATTTGACAATTACAATTATAATACCTGTCCTTGCATGAATAGTTGGAGAAACACCAACAATCAAAAATAGTATATGCATATCATATGATAATAATGTATCCACTAATTAGTCAAATATGGCAAACAATTTTGGATAAGTAATAGATTGAATCTACCAAAATGAAACACATTTTTGATAAAATAATGAGGGTCACTCACATGTCAAGGTCTCTCGTAAAATGGTAATGAAGTTTAACAGTGACCGATTCAAGTTAAAAGTGTATCTTCATACAAATGCTCAAATATCTTGACCTTTCTCATGGTTAGATAGTCCTATTCATAAGATTAATAAACATGTGTCATATATCAAACTATGAAATTAAGAAGTAAGAATTGGAAAAATTAGCATTTAGCCATTGGATAAAAAAAATTAAGTATAGATGGTAATATACTACGTCAACATGCAAACCATATTAAATATCCTTCAAGCCATCTTGAAACTACTTTAAGATGTTTTTGACACTACGATATATTTTGGTAGCTTTCAAGTGAATGTATAAAAATACATCCACAACCACTATCCCTTTACGAACTAACAAGAGCATATATGTAAATAGTGTAAAACGTCTAGCATAGTTTTGGTAAAGCTATGCTCAAATGTTTTAATTATAGTGTGTGCATGGAAGTTAGAAATGCTAAGTTACCTATTAATGTATTTGGAAAAACCATTTGAGTATAAGTCAATGATGCAAGTGTAGGCATATTAAAATAAGAGTATACCAATAATCTAATCTCTTTTGTCTCATCAAATAATACATCAATCCAATTATTAGCAGTTGCTAACTCTTCTTTTGAACTCCTAACCTCCTCCTTTTTGAAGGTTAACTCCTCTATAGTATAACTCAAATATTCCTTGGTGGTAGTTAACTCTTGTGAAGTGGAAGTTAACTTCTCTATTATTGTATTCAAATTTT
Source organism: Pouteria campechiana (assembly GCA_036873735.1). Classification (NCBI taxonomy): domain Eukaryota; kingdom Viridiplantae; phylum Streptophyta; class Magnoliopsida; order Ericales; family Sapotaceae; genus Pouteria; species Pouteria campechiana. The sequence continues at coordinate 62,712 of JAYJMB010034585.1, forward strand.
GCTTTGTAGAAGATAATTCTTCATGAAGGGTAAACAATGCCCCATGAGGCCAATTAGGACTAAACCAACTCTTTATCTGCTTTGGTATGTATTCTAAGCCCTTAATGTATCCAAATCTCTTCCCCGTGAGCTTATCATAGATATTGTCTATTATCATGGGTGATTCTACAAACAATGAACTAGCTTGTAGATCCTTTATCTTGTTCTAAACATAATTGAACAAACATTATTGCTCATAAAACAAGTTAGTCAAGAATAGAAAGTAAATATAAATTGAGCAATAAAGCAATTAGTTGTACCCACATAGGCAACCCCTATTGGGCTCATGACAACAAAACTTAGCTTAATGATTGATTTTTGCTAATGATGCCTTTAATATAAGAAACCTAAAGTATGCTTGGATTGTCCATCCTTTGGTAAAGCTACCATTTATTCAAGCATATTACACAAATTATTTTAGGGAATAAAGGATCCATCATGATTCATAGTACATTAACCTTGCTTATTATATGTTGGATTATAGATGTATTTTTGCTTAAACATAAGCATGTATTTTATAGAGTTATCATCTTAAGTCTTTACTTGATATGATATGTGAGCTTGAGAAAATCATAATGGATAAACATATCCAAGTAAACATGTTTTATTTGAGTAAAAGTTTTAATCCATGTCTTACAACTTGAGAAAAGCATAATGGATAAACACACCTAAATAAGCATGCTTCATAGACATAATTATATTTATTCTTGTTCAAAGCTTAATTCAAATTTTTATCCATGTTTGAAAGCTTATGAAAACTATATGGGTAAAAATGGCAAAATACAAAAATGTTGAGTGCAGGACTGCAGTCACTTGCCGCAGGTGCCTGTGGATACCGCCTGTCATCCATAGACAAAGTACTTCATCTGAAGATACTGCCTGCCAGTTCACAGGCACCTTCCAATATCGTCTATGTGGTAGTCACTTGGCGCAACCGCCTGCCATATCTCCTATGAGTGGATAGCAAGGTAGATGCAGGAGTTTTTGCAGACATCTAACCACAAATGCTTTGGAGTTGTCGTCTACCATATTGCCTGGCAGACAGCCACTTGACACAGCCACCAGCCACTACCACCTGTTCACTTCCAGCATTCAAAAATCTGAACGTTGTGGGCCTCGAACTTGCTTCCCATTGTTGGGATTATTGTATGATTTTGATAACAACAAAACTTGTTTTAAGACTTGATTTATGTTAATGATGCTTCTAGTATAGAAAGCTTGAAATGTAGAAAGATATGCTTGAAATATGCATGCTTTATTGAAATATCATTTATGAAAGTATAGACATCCTGATATAAGTCTAGAAGGGAAACCATATTAATTCATATTGTTTTCAACCTTCTTTATCATGCCTAGGATTATATGTTAAAAGTGCCTTAAAGAGATATCTTCTTGAATGAAAAAGAATGAGTGCTTAAATGAGCTTATAGATACAAAATCATGATTTAAAGTACATATCCATGCTTCACAACTTATGCAAATTTCATATGGATAATTATATTGTGATTTACAATGCAAAATTTTAAGCTAACAATGTGGCAAAAGTGCAGAAATTTCCAAGTGCAGGTGCACTGTTATAGTACTTTTGCTATAGTAAAATGCTACAGTACTACTATAGTGACAGACAAGGTGGAATTATTACAGTGGCAAACAAGGTGGAATTGTCTACAGTGATGAACAAAGTGGAATTACTATAGTGATTGACGAAGTGGATTGTCTAAGATGAAGTGGAAGACAAAGTGGATTATCTAAAGTGGAGGATGAAGTAAAGCTTTAGATGAATTAGTAGAGGAAGTAACAGATAAAGTGGAAGACAAAGTTTGAATTAGCAAATGAAGTAACAAATGAATTGCTACAATAAAGTGCTATAGTACAATAGACAAAGCTTCAGACGATCAACAAACAAAGTAATAGACAAAATGATGTAGTGCTACAGTGATCTGCTATAATAACATTGCTATAGTACCACTGCTACAGTGCCAACAGACAAACATATTCATCTTCTACTTCTTTAGACAAAGCAGTGCTATAATGATTTGCTACAATAATGCTACTACGATAACTTACTATAATGAAAATTCGCTATTTTCAAATATCAGAAATTCAACACTCTTTAGTAGCTGGATTTTGTAATAATATTCTTCCAAGTGATCCACAACCTTTTTGGATGATAAAAATAGACAATCCATTGAAGGAGAACAAAATGCTTGAAGGTTCTAAGTGTTAAACAAGAATCAAACATCAAGTAACCCATTTAATTTTTGAAGTGTAAAACTGCAGATATTTGCTTTAACTATCTGCCACATTTAAGAAAGTTTAGGTTATAAAGATTTCAAAATATCCTTAAAGATGTCAATTTGAACACTCTATTCAAAATCTCATACTATCTGAAGAGACAATGAAAAGGCAGTGGATCAAAGAGGAAGTTCAGAGAGTAAAACACATTTGTCTTAAAATGAAGAAGCTCAATATTGTTTGGAATCAACTATGGACAAAGTACAAGACGAAGAAAGTTTGTCTAGCTAGAAAGAGACTTTGTCGGATTTTAAATTCAAAAAAATGCAATAAAGCACTGGTCAAATTTAAAGTCTTTCCAAAACTGTGAATCAAGTCAGAGCTACAGCATCTCCTCATTCGTCAGTTGCTTGAACCAGCTATTTACCTTCTTTTATGTCAAGGTCGGCACTGTAGAATGGCTCTAAGCATATGAGAATTAATTAGAAGATAACATTTTCAAGTGGGTATTTTCAAAATGGCCTTCTACATTTATTTCCTGTTCATCTACTTTCATCTTTATATTTAATGAAGTTCATCTTTTTCTAATGGTCAAGTTTTCAAGAGAGTTATTTAATGAGAAGAGATGAGACAATTCAAAGGTGGCGAAGGAATACTTTTCAGATGCTCTTAACCTTATGCAAATCCTTCAGTTATCTATCCTTGAGCTTAAACCTTCATATTCTTAATGGCCATTATCTTTACATTTTGAGAAGATATTTTTGTATTACTAGAGCTATAAAAGATTTCATCTTCCCATGTACTTCATTGCAACACTTTGTAAAAGTGTATAAGTTTTCTAGTTAATCGAAAAACTAGAGAGTTGTTGGTGATCTCTAGAAAACCATTAAGTTTGATAGTGATCTTCAAAACTAGTGAGTTTCCTGATGAGCTCATGAAAACTAGAAGAGTGCTGAGAGTACTGTGTTTATCCCCTAGAGCTGGAATCTAGAAGAGTACAAAGAGCAATATTGTATTTTCATTATATGGGATATAGTGGAACCTAAGGCACAATGAGTGTATGTTCTTGGAAGAGTGGATGTAGGGATGGGGTTCCCAATCCACTATAAAAATTGTGTTATTTGTGTGTGTTTGTTTACTTGCTTTATCCTTCATGCACTTTAAGAAATTATCATTCACTTTATATCACACCACACACAAGCATAAAAAGAGAAAAATGGTCTAACAGGGGTTAAGTAATGAATTTTTATATACTCAATTCACCCCTTCCTTCTTGGGTTAAGCCATACTTTGGGAACCAACACCCACTCCTTCCAACAATCATATTTTTGAAGTTCTATTTAAGGAGAAGATAAGGGATGAATCCAGGTTGAAGAAGCAAGGGGATTGAGATTGAAACCTTCCACAAATCTTTGCATCCCTAAGTCAAGAGCTTTAAACTTCAAATATCATTCAAGAGCTTCATTTTTCTGTATCCATTCATGGCTTACTTCTTTAATGTACCCAAGGGAGATCTTGTGTGCTATAAAGAGTTACTCAAAGATTAAGTCTTCCTAAAGATTATTAAGAAGCTTGAGGGTTCTAAGTAATAGAGATGAATCAACCAACAAGAAACTCATTCAATTCCTCTAAGTGTTTTCACTCCAAGTGCTACTAAGATCAAAGAGCTTCAATGCCACATCAACACTACATTAAGGGAGTTCAAATCACTATAATGTACTTATTGTGTTATCATTTTATTTGTGCTTTAACTATGTGTCCTTATCAGCCTAGATAAAGGCATATCATTGTGCATAAAAATACCTGTAAAGGTAGAGTTTCTTGTTAGCTCATGAAACCAGAGTTATGCCCCTTAGAGTTGGAATGTAGAAGAATGCTGGGAGCACTAGTTATGCGCCCTAAAACTAGAATCTAAAAGAGTGCTGGGAGCACTAGCTATGCCTCCTGGAGCTAGAATCCAGAAGAGTGCTGGGAGCACTAGTTATGCCTCCTGGAGCTAGAATTTAGAAGAGTGTTGGAGCACAATGTTTATGCCCCCCTAGAGCTGAAATCTAGAAAAGTGCTGGGAGAACTACTTATACTTCCACTATTTGATATAATGGAACCTAGTACACAAGGTGTATGTGTTCTTGGAAGAGTGGATTTAGGGACAGGGTGCTCGAACCACTATAAAAATCTTGCTATTTGTGTGTTTGATTACTTTACTATTTATGCACTTATTGCTTCATTATTCATCTCATATTGCATAACACACAAGTATGAAAAGAAAAAAATTGATTTCATAGGGGTTAAGCAATCATTTTTAAAACCCAATTCACCCATCCCCTCTTGGGTTAAGCCACCTTATGGGAACAAACAAGTGATATCAGAGCGGGCTAAATAAACAATTCTAGAAGTCCACATGGCTAACCTAATAGTCTCATCCTTTGTGTTCTTGAATGAATGTTCCACTCCCAACCACCACACTTTAACATAATGAGCTTTACTTAGAGGAAGAGGGGTTTGGAAACATATTTTATTGCCACTAACCTTTAGTTGTGAAAATTATTTTTTATTGTTAGCATAAGTGAGGATAAAGAGGGAAGTACGGCAAAAGAATATCAAAGGTACATATATGCCCTACTATATGCTTTTTGCCACATCATTTGCAAACTTGTCTTTACTTGTAAAAATGCAAGAGAAATGATAGACAACTCAAAGACATCTTCTAAGCGGCAAATAAATTTGTGCTTAAAATTTACTAATTTCTCTATTAAGCTTGATCTGAGTGCATTAGCAAAAGTGAAGAAAAGAAGAATTATTTAGGTTCTTCAAGAAACAAATGGTTTCTTGACACTGCATGAAGAAGAATATGTTAAACCAAATGGTGCACATGGCAACCAGTCAAGTTTGATGATAAGCAACAACATATGAGTAAACATTTGTAGTACTAATAGTTCTATTCCTAAGCATTGTAGATACAGATATGAACATACAGGGAAGCAGCTCAAATATAGTGGATAGCATACACAAAGGATAACATTGGTAAGAAAAATCCAGCAGCAAAAATGAAGATAAGAATGTTTAGAAAGATTAACACTGAAAGATTGAAAAGAAGCCATCAAGTATATCTGTAGCTATGAAGTTCAAAGTCTCAATGAGTGAATGAATAAATCTTGTATAGATAAAGTCAGTATCTAAGAACATATGTTTGAGAAAGAATCAGATAAATCATTCCATGAATAATTCAGATAAACTGCTTATAATCAACATTTGTCTGCAACATAAAGATTAATTCAGTTTGCAGAAGCAGAGATGAAACAAAACTGAAATCAGACAAATGAAGAGCACAAATGAAGTCAAATTATTCAAGCATTTTCTCTCACATAAAGTCTATCTAAAACTAAAGAAGAATAAGGAACTTGTTTGGAATCTCTATAGAAAATACAGAAGATGAAGTAGAAGTGGCACAACAGCAAAAGAACAACTTTTGCTGTCATCTTCATCTACAAGAGTTATCTGCCATTTGCAATAGACAACCACTGACGAAACAAGTCATCTATGGCACAATGAAGTGTCTATTGCTTTTAAAAAACAACCTATCATACTAACAACTAAAAAGAGGATTTGTCTGCATGCTACAACTTTATCTATCAGTTATGATAGATAAACCAACAGATGAACCATTTGGAAGAATTCATCTGTGGCTTGCAACTTCATCTACAAATTTCTCGTCTATTAGGGAAGAAGGTTTGTCTACAAAGAAGAGTCGTCTACTATATACAATAGACAAAGCCACTTTGGCTAATGAAAAGAAAACTTTGTTTGGTGAAAGTCACTTCGTGAGCTATCAAGAAGCTTTGTTTGCGGCACAAAGATCATCTGTTACTTATAACAAACAAAGTTACTTCGCCTGATGAAAGAAACTTTATCTGTTAAGAGATTGTCATTTGATGAGCAATAAAGAAGAAGAACTTCGCCTACACTTTTACAATTCATTTGTTACTTACAATAAACAAACTAGAAGATGAAGTAAAATGCTACAATGGTCTTTGATAAAATTACAAAGACAAAGTTATCTATTATGTTGATATACATAGAGCCACTTTGTCTGTTACTTACAAGAGACAAATCTAAGACATGAATAGACAAAGTTCTCAAATAAAATATGACATAGCATGAAGAGTAGAAGCCACCTATATCGGACATCGCTGACTGCACTCTCCAGTTAAGATTTTATTCAAAGTAGATTTTATTAAGCATAACAGACAAATCAATTTTAGCTAAAGATGGAAAGAAATTCAAAGGAAAGCAATCTACACTTTAATAAAGGTTGCAACTTTAGAGGCCGTGTCCCTTCTAGCTTAATAGGCGATTTTCCAAAATAATAAAAGAGTCAGCCAAGCAGAAAACTCTTTATCTAGTATTTGTTAAAATTGAAAAGGCATCTTCTTTCAGAATGGCTCTACAGGCTTTCCAACTACAAATCAATTTCTCAAGTAGACAGCTTTTCAACCGGAGAAATCAAAATGTCTTCAACATTCAAAAGAAAGCCAACTACTTCCAATAGGAAAAATTTTCTAAAGCAATATAAAGCTAGTGCAGTGTCATCGAAGAAGGTTGAGGAGGTTGAGAGAAAAATCAAAAAAGAGCTTAATCGAGTAACATCTCTCAATTAGACTATGCTTCATCCTAGATATTCAATCTTCATTGCATTGATAGACAATGAGTCTAAAAGTTCTATCTTAATCATAATTTAGAGTATTGATATCTCATGAGCTTCAAGGAGATATCATTTTATATATGCTCAAAATATGTATAAGTTAGCCTAGCAAAAGAGCCAATGTAATGTGCAAAATGAGTATTATCAATTAGTTATGTGAGTTGGTGGTGAGCTCAAGAAGACCACATTATATAAGTTGTTGGTGAGCTCTGGAAAACTAACAAGTTTACTGGAGATCTTAGAAACTAGTGAGTTTCCTAGTAGTCTCATGAAACTAGAAGAGTGTCGGAATCACTATGTTTAAGCCCTTTGGAGTTGGAATCCAGAAGAGTGTTGGGAACACTATTTATGCCTTATAGAGTTAGAATCTAGAAGAAGTGCTAGGAGCACTTTTGTATTTCCATTATATGGGATATAGCAAAACCCAAGGCACAATGAGTATGTGCTCTTGGAAAAGTGGATGTAGGGACGGGGTTCCAAAACCACTATAAAAATTATTGTGTGTGTTTTGTCTAGTTGATTGTGTTACTTCACTTATAATTGTTTTATTATCACATTTCTTTCACTTATAATTTTTTGATTATCACATTTCACATATCACTATACACACAATCACTTATCTAAAATAAGTATAGCTAAGAGAATTAAACTTGGAAGTGAAGCAGCCACTAGGACCAAATGAACATATATGGAAACTACAACGAGCTGTATATTAACTTCTACTTAGCTCATTAGACCAAATGAACATATATGGAAACCACATATGAGTTGTGTATTAACTTTTGCTTAGCTCATTAATTTTTATTTGGCCATAATTTTTATATGCTCAATTCACCCTTTTCCTCTTGAGCTATCATTTATATAGGACCAACAAGTGGTATTAGAGAAAGCTTTGCAAGTTAATTTTAACTACCAAAAGTTTACTTAAGAAGAGATTCCCATGGCCAAATCATTCCACAACATTCCTGCTCAGAGACAAGTTAGATGCAAACTTTTATGCATTAATGTTCTGTTATAGATTCTAAAAATTTGAAATTCCTGTCACCCACTATACTCTATAGAATATCCTTAAGTAGCTTTGTTAAAAATGCATGAGAAATTATTTTTGACAAAGCTAACAAGGTCTAGAGAACCCAGGCAATTTGATTCAATATAGGAGCTGCAGAGACAAGAAAGTCAGAAGAAGCATTTAAGAAGAATCTAGATGAGCTAAAGACAGACAAATAAGCATTTTTTAGCATCTTTGCAATTCAAGACAATGAGGTAACTTTCTAATCTAAAGTCTCAAATCTTCAAGAAATTTATATTTTTTTATAGCTTTGAATGCTTCATAATTAATAGCATATCATCTTGAATATCATGCATATTGAGTCACCTACAAAAATTGAAAGTATATTATCATACTCTCAGACAATCATACATATCTCGGATCAAAAATAAATTGAAAAACCCAATTATCTCATATCTGCCCACAAACAAAGTCACCACTTTGCCGATAGGATTGTCTAAAGCTACTCAATTCGTTTGATGCTCTTGAGGTTCAATCATAGAAATCCCTTATTTAACCTCATATCAGACATAGCTCCCCCATTCAATGTAAGCGACAGAGTCCTCCCTTAGAAAAAGGCGATTCAAATTCCCGTTGTGTCCCTCTCCACTCGTCTTCTTAGCACCATTTTCCTCTACTCATCTCAATGCCAAAAACCCCCAAGCTCTTCCATGTCAAAACCCTAAAACCTTGACTGATGGAAATGGTAAGCTCAAGAGCTACAAAGATGACTCCAGCATCCACATCCGGAAGAAAAAGAAGCAGAAAGGAGTCAGAGTAACTGCATGCATATCGGAAAAGCGAATTACGGGAAAATAGATTTCTAAAGATAACTTTTCAAAATAATGAACCAAGTTACTAATATTACATGAATAAATTTGTCAATAGAAAAGTAGTAAAGGGTAGAGCCATTGATTTCAAAACTTTTGAGAAGATGAAGCTGGAAGTCTGTGAATGGATAAGCTTTTAGGATGAAAAAATCATATGAGTCGAAGAGATGAAAGCTATCCCAGAATGCTGAAAATACTTCTTTGGAATTACAACACTAACTTAAGAAATCATGAATTGGAAACAAAGAGACAGACCTGTCCCTTGAAAATATTAGAGAATGTTTGAATCTTCCCTTGGTTGAAGGATAGACATTTCATTGGCCAACACTCATAAGAGAATTGTTCTCACAATTGAAAAAAATGCCCATTGGCCACAATTTAAAGAATCTAAATACCATGCATCTAGATGTAAATATAAGGCTTGATCATCTTATCCTAAATAACAACATTCATCCCAAGGTTGATGTTTTTGAGAAAGATGCAAAAATTCTTTGGGCACTAAAGTATAAAAAGAAATTGGATCTTGTCAAATTGATGTCTAAACACCTCTATCAAGTCAAATCATTAGCAAGACATCCTCTGCCCTATAGAATGGCAATGACTCAAATATTGAGAAAGGCAGAGGTGGATTTATCATATGAAGTTCCATAGGTATTCAAAATTTTAGACATGGTTGATGAAGTAACACTAAAGAGGATGGGAATATCCATAGCATCAAGCAGTACAGCCACTACGAAAGCTAGAAGGACAAGACAACCAAAAGGGATTAGAGAAGAAGAAGAAGAGGAAGAGGAGAAAGAAGCAAGAAGTGAAGAACACGAGCAAATAGACATAGTAGAAAGGGTGAGAGAAGAAGAAGAAGAAGAAGAAGAAGAAGAAGAAGAAGAAGAAGAAGAAAGACTGGAATTTGTCAAGGAACAAAGAGAGGAAACTCCTTCAACAGCTGCAAAGGAAGAAACAATAGCAATTGAAGGAGAAACAATAGCTACAGTAGAACTTTCACCACACCTCCTTCTAGATCTATTCATTTACCTCCAACAATCGAGCACATTCAACACAATCATGAATCTCCACATCACAGTCCAATCCCATCTGCTTCTAGACATGTTCATCCATCTCCACCTACCAACACATTTCACAAAACCTTGAGAATAGGCTTTAAAATATTGAACTATTTGCTGCATCTATGACCCTCATAATTGATTCACTAGATAAAAAGATGGATACCCTATTCTTTTTAATGGAATCTATCAAAGGTCAAAAGAAACCAACTTGTGCCTCACCAGTTAGAGACATTCACTCAATCTCTCCATCTCGTTAGTCAATTCACTTCTCTCCTACCTCATCTCATCAATCACCTCACTTCTCTCCTATTTCACTCTTACCACATCACACACCTCACAAATCTCCATCTCACACTCATCACACAAAACTTCCATTAGAATCTCCTAGGTCTAACTCTTTGTCTTCTATATCTGAGTCAACAATCCCAATAAGTAAAAACTTTAACTCTTTAAAATCAATTTAAAAGAAGCATTCATCCCAAGAAAATCTCTCTTCACCTCCAAGGTCATCAATCAATCCACCTCATTCAAATTTGTTCAAATTCCAAAATTCTCCCTTCCATTTCCAATCACCTTCTAGTCACCTATCTCTCCTTCAAACATCAGTCAACCTACTCTACCAGAAGACATGCCATCCTCATCTAAATCATATCATTTCTAGTGCCCCAAACTTCCAAAACAAAATTCTTTAATCCCTAGGAATCAAAAATTAAAAATGACCCTAGAAGAAATTGAAAATAGATAATTAATAAACTAAACAATTGCCTTCACTCTTCAATCGCAAAATAAATCATTCACTCTCTCTGATCTTCCTTTTCAAAACTTTGAAGATCAAGATTATCTTGACAGCATCATAATAATGAAGGGTCCAACCAAACCTTTTAAACCCAAACCTCTTCCAGATGGAGATAAAATCATTGATAAGATACTAAATGAATTCTCTCAACTATCACCAAATACTACTCCATCTCCTTCAAGTATTATAAAATATGTTTAGACCTAAGCTTGGAGGAAGAGAGTAGGTAACAACAATGGAAGCCAAAGTATTGTGAAAAATATACAATTATCAAAAAGTCAGCTTGCCAAAACTGATGTTCACTACATTTGAATACATACCACAAAAAACAGATCATATAGTTCCATATGGAGTGTGGCTAACTTAGATCTTTGAGCATTTTCATTCCTATGAATGAAGAATCTAGTCTGCATATGTCATCTCTTAAAAAGGACTGGGTAGGAGAAACACTATTGAAGAGAATGGGAATCAAAATTTCAGACTATGTGGTAGAGATGGATGAAAAGAATGAGAGAGAAATGAAAGAAGAAAATGAGAGTGAAAAAGAGAAAGATGGAGTACTCTCACATGAAGAAGAAGAAATGGAGGAAATGGGTGAAGAGAAATAGCCAAGTGACATGGACAGTCCCATTGTAGGAAGACAATCTTCACCTCCCAGGACTTCATCTAAAATTGTCATTCCTAGGTCTTCTGCATATGCATTGTTATCTTTAGAAGTGCAGGATTTTAGAAAAGAAGTAGGAGAATTAAGAAATGAATTAAAAGAAGAATTAAGTTATTTGAAGAGATCACAGAAAGAAACAGCAAAGAAGATAGACATTCTTCTCTCACATTATGAGACTTCTCACTCTACACCTAGGGTCGATCCTACTATCCCAGATCGCAACTCTAGATATCCAGAGCCTACTTTCACTATGGAGGAGCTCACTTCTATCTGAGCCACCACTTAGGGGGAGTCAGCTTCACCTATGCCTTCTATGGATCCTCATGTCTAGACTTCAGATTTCTTTTGGGTTGTATATTTTGGGGGAGAACAAAATGTTAATGAAGACATCATATATTTTGAAAATTTCTTTACAAGTTAAAGTGTTAAAATTTTGTGATAACTTGTATGATTACTTTTATAATTTTGATTAACAGATGATTAACAACTGTTTACATGGTAAAGTTTAAATTTTGTTTCACAATTCCTTCATAAGGTTTGAAATAGCTATTGATAAATCAATATTTATCTATTATGATTTTGATGAATACAATGATAAATGCTTAACACGTCTTACATTTTTAAGTTTTAAAATACAAAATTACATAATGTTTGAATGTTGCCTCTTACTATATCATTATTCTACTTATTGATTAAAATACTTCTTATTCTATGCTTATGGCAACCATTTCTAGAAGAACTTGAAAAGCATCTAACTTAGGCATTTTAAATATTGATGAAAATCTATTTTCTCCATGGTATCCAAAATACAATTGTGAAAATATCTAAATATATCTTCTTTTTCTCATTGATTAATTACCTGCCTTCAAATTGAATCAATGATCTTGATAAACATTTGTTTTAAAGCTTAAATGGCAGTTTTTATTAGACATTCAACAGTTTGTCAAGGGATAGATCCACAACATTCTTATATTTTTGGAGCTTGCCTTTGTTGATTGATGAGTCTTCAATGAGGTTTATTTAATATTTGAATGATGCCCATAATCTAAATGAGTAAATTCTATTTCATGATCATCATTATGCTTAGGATGCATCCAACCAATGGCACACATGTCTCTTCATGTTTGTATTCTTTTAAGACCCAGCAAGATAGAGAGAATTTTATCCTTTGATTATGATTACAAAACCCCTATCTCTATTTCCTGACCCCTTTTGATTTTGCCAAAAAAGGGGTAGAAGTATAGAAAAGTATAGAAAAAAGAAAAGACTTGTCTGATGCTAATGTATCAAACTCCAAAGGTTTAAATGATAATGTGTCAAACTCAAAAGGATTATAAGTTTAAATTAGATAGGGGGAGTTTGCAAATACAAAAGGATCATTAGCACATTCCTTAAATGTCTCAAATCTTCAAGTTTTTTCATCATCAAAAAGATGGAGAATGTTTGGTTTATTGTATATGATTTTGATGACAACAAAACTTATTTCTAACTTGATCTATACTAATGATGATTTTAGTCTAAGAAGCCTTAAATGAAGACAAATATACTTGGCATGAATATTCACTATTGCAATACTTTGTATGCAAGCATATTATATAAATTATTTTAGAGAATGAAGAATTCGTTACGATCCATAGTGTATTAACCTTGTTTATTGTAACACCCTAGGGGTGTTAATTTTTGGATAATTGTGTTTGGCCATAGTGTACTATGTTTAAAATAGTGGAAATAGGGGAGACAAAGTCACAAGCGGTATGCCAGGCGACTAGGAAAGTGCCTATGGTCAGATCCAGGGAGAAGTAACCTCACTAGTCAGTGGTAGGCGGCTACCATATCGACTACCATCCTAGGCACATATGGTCTGATGGCAAGTGGCTGGCAAGTGTTAGCAACCCGACTTTTTTAAAGTCGGTTCATCCCATTTCATGTCATTTTCACTTGTTTTCTTCCCTATGCCCACTCCTCATGCCCTAACCCTTACCCACCTCAAAACCTTGTGATTTTAGCTTGAAAATAAGAAGATTTAGGTAGGAAATTACTTAAACTTGCGTATAAACCTAGTTTTAAAGTTTGGACCGTGGAAAAGGGAAGAAAATCCAATTTTCTTTGAATTAGAGAGAGCTTTTGGAGATTTGGGCTCGGATTCATGCTTATGAGTGTCAACTATGCTAGGTTTCTATGGTAAGAAGTTTTTTCCCATCCGAATTTGGTTTTTGGCTAAACTAGGGTTTTGCGATTTTGGGGAAATGATGGAATTTTGGGCTTAAATTGATGTATGTATAGATAAATTCATGAGAGAATGGTTTAATACAATGATTATGATGATTTGGCATGAGAAATTATGAAAATTGCAAAGCTAGGGTTTTTATGAATAGTAAAAATTGGTAATTTCCTAATTTTTATTGAATTAATCATGAGGTAAATAATTAATGGCAAAATTAGAATGTTTTAGAACATGTATGGAGTGATTTGGACCAATAAAATTGAATTTTGGGTTATACCCTTATCAGGGTTTAAAGGGAATTTTTGTATATGGGTTATGTAAGCCATGAATTGAGTAAATTTAAAGTTTAATTGAGTTATTTGCAAGTTTATTAAGTGGTAATTATGTAAAATACCAGATAAATATGGCAAGCAAGAGGGTTTCTAGTGATAATTGTGGAGAAACCATAGTTAAATAAGTGTTTAGCACATGTTTGATGATCATGGCCTGAGACTGGCTAGGAAAGAAATATTAACATGATGTATGTAATATATGATTATGAATGGTAAAGTAAATGGGATTGTGGCCTTGTACCGAATGATCTGAGAAGGATGAAAAGATAGAGCTTGTGGAAAGTGGTTTGGAGCTAAAGGCCTAAGGTAAGTAGGGGGCCCCCTTTGTGATTCGATGTATGATAGGGATAGTGATAATCCCATGTTTGTTCCTGGCATGTGTGTTTGGGATGAGGGATTGTGTATATCCCATACTTGTTTAAGATCAACATTTGTTGGGTATGATAAATGCATGAATATTTGGGGATATGGAGTATCCCATGAATGGTTATATCATATATAGGTATGGCTGTGAACATTGGTATGCATAAAGTTATGCATGCTGGACTGATGGGGTAGTGCATCCCCAGATTTATTCTTTATTATATTGGTTATATATGAATGTTAGGGATAGTAAGTATCCCTTGGATTGAAATGACTAAGGAGATATAAAGTATGGATGTCTTCTACATGAAAGGGATAGGGGATATCCCAATTTTGTGTGAATAGAGAATATCCCAAATGTGTGATGAAAAGAATACATGGGATGAGTATATCCCATGTTAAGATTTGATAATATGTTATTGATATGTTTTCATTGTATGAATTAATAGGAAAAGTATAATTCCCTATTGTGATATTATTAATGAGTGATAAAGATGAGATAAGTGATATCCCATAGCTATATGAGTGGCATGATATATTATATGATTGTATGTATGAATGGAATGGGAAACATTTCATAATAATATAGATCTATATAATGATGTAATGTGCATTGAAGGCACAAATGTAATATTATGCCTGTACAGTATAGTTGAATATGTGATGCCTGCATGGCACGTATGGTGATATGAGATGCTTGTATGGCATCTATTACGGTATGATGAGCCAAAGTGGCTCAGATGTGATGTGAAGTGCCGGAATGACACTGTATGATATTATACACCGAAAAGGCTAGGGTGTGCATGGAAAGAATGAAGATGCGAGCATCATGATATGATTGCCTTAGATTGTATATCTCAAGATGAGATGGGAATGTGATGTGTTTACGTTGATAATTTAAATTTGAATTATGTTGTATTTGATACATGTTCTAGGTTATAACATATTGTTATGATTAATTATTATTTTATTTTATCTATGCTTACTTACTGAGTTTCCCGGACTCATGCCTTCTTGTTTAAATTTTTAGCTAACAAGCTAGGTGAAGAGTCCTAATTATAGATTGGGATGGATGGGCGAGATTAGAAGATAATTGATGGTATGGTAAATTAATGGGATTGGAACCCCATTGAAATTTGTAATTCATTATTTAATCATGAAATTATACAATTATATTAAATTGTAAAGTTTATGATATATTAGCATAATTGTAATTTAAATGATTCAAATGATGAATGGCATGTTATAGTAATTATTCATGATATTGTAGGTGGATTTGTAATAATCTTGGGAAATGTATTGCCATCATGAAACAATTCCAATCTTGGGCAGAGTTATGAGTATGGGTGTAGGATTGTGTAGATATAATTGTTATCATTCAATTATAGAAATGTACATTTTATTTAATTTCATACATATATATCAGGTATAAATGTCCACAATACAGGGCAAACTTTGCCAAATTTTAGGCAGACCATTTCCCTTAGAATTAAGTAAATTATGAAAATATGGTAAGATTTCCCATAAGAAGAAGGAAAATGGTAGCATTCTGCATCGGCCCCAATGTGGCGTGGTCGAAACGCATAGGGTGGGGGTGTGGGGCATTACATTTATCATATGTTGGATCATAGACATGTCATGTGCTTCATGGAGTTATCATTATAAGCTTTCATTGAAAAATACAATTTGTGATTTATCTATGTTCTATAACTTATGAAAATTATGAATGGATAAATATATATTGATAAGTGTGCTTCATAGAAGATATTCTTTGCATGAAAAAGAAACTATGCTTAAATGATCTATCCATATTCTAACTTATGTAAATTATATGTGTATAAATATATTTTGATTTATGATGAATAATGTCCAAGTTTCACAAGTGGCAAAGTCCAAAAATGTTGAGTGCAGGATTACATCCGCTTGTCATAGCCACCTGTGGATACCGCCTACCATCCATAGATGAAGTACTTCTTCTAAAGAAGCCACCTACCAGCTCACCTACCACCTGCCCATATCGCCTATGCCACAATCACTGGCACAACTGCCTGCAGTACCGCTTGTGGGTGGACAATAAGATGCGTTTGAGCATTTTCCCAAAAAATGACTACAATCACTTGGACATATCGCTTGCCATATCACATGGCGCACAGTCAATTGTCCTATCTGCCTGCCACGAGTGCCTCCCGACTTCCTACATTCAAAAATAAGAATGTTGCAAGCCCCGAAATTGCTTCCCACTCCTTCCAACGGCTATATTTTTGAAGTTCTAATTAAGGTTAAGCTAAGGGATGATTCAAGGTTGAAGAAGTAAGGAGATTAAGCTTGAAACCTTCCATAAATCTTTGCATCCCTAGGCCAAGAGATTTAAACTTGAAATATCATTTAAAAGCTTCATTTTTTTGTATTCATTCAAGGCCTACTTCTTTAATGTATTTAAGGGAGACCTTATATATTACAAGGAGTTACTCAAAGATCAAATCCTTTCAAAGATCATCAAGGAGCTTGAGGGTTCCAAGTCATAAAGGCAAATCAACCAGTAAGAAACTCATTCAAGTTCTCCAAGTATTTTCACTCCAAGTGTTACCAAGATCAAAGAACTTCAATGCCACATTAACACTACATCAAGGAGTTTGAAATCACTATAATGTGCTTATTATCTTATCATTTATATTTGTGCCCTAACTATGTGTACTCATTAACCTAAATAGAGGCATATCATTGTACACAAAATACCTATAAAGGTAGAGTTTTAGTTAATTTATGGAAACCAAAGTTATGCTCCCTAGAGCTAGAATCCAAAAGAGTGCTGGGAGCACTAGTTATGCCCCCTGGAGCTAGAATCCAAAAGAGTGCTAGGAGCACTAGTTATGACCCCTGGAGCTGGATGTCATGCCCCACCTTCCGAGGCATGACCTTGATTATTTTCCTATATTTTCACTATAATTTTCTCACTTTTAGGGTGAGGGTGCTCCGACCTCATTCTATTACACCTGCCCTAAGGCCTATAACTTTCACTATTCTCCCTAGAATTTTCCAAATTAAGGAAATATTCTATTATAATTTTGGCAGAATCTCCCCTAAAATATTTTAGTTCCACACCTGTACAATCTTATTAAATTCTAATTTAAATCATACATTCAATACCCACAATTGTATCATAATTCAAAATTTTAAAATAATATTATTATTCATAATTTATACCTACACCCACAACTGTAGACCCAAGACCGAACCTGATCATGATGGTGATACACTTAATTGGGAATCATGCATTATCATTTACAATCTTATAAGTAAGATATCATTCAGTGACAAAATTATGACATGCCAATACATCTATTACACATCAATTGAAATCTTTAATTACAACCACACAAATACATAATAGAGTTTACAATTATAGATCATTATACCACAATGAAAACGTCTTCAATCTTGTTCAACAGTTCCAGACCTATGATCTAAAAAAAATAAAATAAGAAGGCATGAGTCTGGGCAACTCAGTAAGTAGGCATGTTATATAGTACCAAAATAGATGAATATAATTCAATATATTCAATAATCCATCAAATAATAATTCCAAAACTATGCATCCAAAGTTACAGTCAATTCCAATATACCATTAATTCAATAATACCACTAAATTCACATGACAAACAGGACAATGTCACATTTTCCCTATACTCATAATACATAATCCTTCATCTTTACATTATTATCTTATAATCACTTTATTCTCATTCATTAAATCCAATTTCACTAATAAGTACTCCTCATTTCTACAAACTATAATAATTACTCTTCTCAAGGCCATTCATCCATAACCACTCTATACCCATTAACGCCATTATGGGTTAAGCATTAAGCCATCAATGTCATACATTTTGCAATATTAGAATAGGGAAAACCCTTGGGATAATTACTATCCTTACATCTACATCCATACATTTAGACAAATCATATATGAAAATACCATTCAATACAATAGCATGGGGCATTTACTACCTAATCATCTCACATACATATACATATATCAATTGAAAATCTATGAATATTCCCATCCAAAACATATATGCCCAAAAAATAAATGGGATATCTACTATCCTCATTCTTGCATTCATCAAAACAAAAGTCTATTTACCTTTCCTTCTTTATATTCCATAGCTCCTTAGGTTCCACAATTTTCCATCCAATCATTGTCCATGGATCCAAAACATTATAACATATGATCAAATTCACATTACATATATGTTTCAACCAAAGGCAATAGTAATCAAGTTATTCAAATTCATTAATCTCAAATTCTTAATATCATTGTGTATTCATTTACTATTATATATTTATTTACACCTTGTTGCTCCTTTTTCATTCCCATTATGATATACTTCACATTTAGTATGTATAACCTCAAAATAGCTTTATTCCCTAATTAGTTTCATTTCAAATCAAGTTAGTCTTTCATCTCATTTTAGGATTTTAGAATCATAATTA